>JAJPUD010000976.1:177464-193334 GCA_023553655.1 Myrmecobius fasciatus
AAAAAAAAAAAAAAAAATCAGCAAAGTTAATCAATGATAGAAAATTTGTCAAGAATGATGAATAATTAATGTTAAAAAAGAAAGAAAAGAAAAAGAAATAGGGCCTAGTGGGGAAGAGATGAATGAGGGATGTAGAATATTGGGGGAATATCAAAATACTTTAAAAATTTCTTTAGGAAGATGACTCATAACTATGTGTAGGGTAGATTGGAGAAAGAAGAAGATGAATAGAAAATTAGCAGTTAGCTGCCCTGAATAGGATACAGTAGATTTAAGTATAGGAACAAACCAATGGAGTAGAATTTCCCTAAGTAATACCAGTCCTTTTTTTAGATATTATAAACAAATACAGGTAGATTGTAGATTGCTTAATTAGCATTATCCTTTGGAGATTTCACCTACCTTCTGGAAGAATAGGACAAATTTTTCTCCCCCCTTCATTTTTTTTGAGTACTAGGTTATATCATAGAACAAAAGGTGATAATTCTATTTTTGTTCCATATTTTTTCATTGAAATATTATGATTTATAGAATCATCTTAGCATGCTGGGGAAATAAACACATTAAAACATTCTTCAAAAAGACAAAATAATTGATTATTACTTGCAACAAATGATACATAAGCTTTTGCCGGGTAATGGAGAAATAGTTAATTTTCTTCAAAGGATTGACTGTCAGCAAAGTTGATTCTGCATAGTCCTTTACACCCTAACTATGAAAGATCAGATACTACCTGCTGTATCTGAGAGTTTTAAGGCAGCATGTTACAGTGGAAACCTTGAGATAGAAAGGTTGAAGAGGCAGAGAGAGCCTTCAAGACGGGGGACAACAAGGGCAAAAGTAAAAAGATAGATTGAGTGTCTGATGGGAGAAAACATTTGGGAGGACAGATGAGCTGATTTGAAAGGAAGCAAAATGTTAGCAGATAGAAAAGGTAAAAAGGTTGTGAAGAACTTTAAATGAGAGGTGACTTTATATTTTATCCTAGAGATAATAGGGAACCACTGGAGTATATTGGGGTAGGGAATGGCATAGTCAGACCTGTGCTTTAAGAAAATCACTTTGACAGCTCAGCACACAATGCTCTGGAGTAGATCATTACAAGGATCTCTTTTCTTATCCCAGTTATATACCATTAGAAGGCATTTATTTTCAAAGAAGTCAAGGTAATTCCTGAGGAAATGTGCTTTTAGTAACTTTCTAATACCTAATGATGGATACTGTTTTCATTTTGGTGATGGATTTTGATAGAGTGGTGACATTTGGGTGATGGATGACTTTCTCACATGGTCTTTCTTTTGTGAACACTGACTTGCACAAATTTTTTTTTTTATGACTTAGCTATAAGCCAGATGAATCATAAGTGTATTTTATATAAGTGCATTATTGGTTTGATTAAAGGCTTCTTACATTATCCATTTGCATTCCCTATGTTAGTGAGGAGTATTTAGTTACTCCTCCTAACTACTTTCTAATTACTCCTAAATACTACTTTCCAGGCTGTGGTTACTGACCTTCCTGGCATAAAACTCAAAGCTGTATACAGTGCCATAGCCAAAATAACTTTTTATTGGCGAAATGCTCTAGTTTCTATAGAGTGTCTTATAGATCCTGACACTGCTATATCCCAGATTCGTAATTTCAAAAAATGTTAACCATGTTAAGTAATTCCCCTAAAGTATACTTAATACAAGAACAATGCCAGAAATAGAGCTGGGAAGATAAACTTAGGTTATGTTAGTTAAAGCTCTAAATAAGAAAATAAAAGGATTCTGTTCTTTGTTCTTTCCTACAAGATAATGAATCTCATCTTTTTGTTTTTGTGCTGTTTGTCTAATCTCTCATCTCCCATCAAGGCTCTTTCTGCCTCAATTTTGCCTCTTAACATTCTGAAATCCTACCTTCTGCAAAAAATAAACAAATAAACAAAAGATGGCAGAGTAGATCAATAAATTTCAAACTCTCCAGATTCTCCCCTTCTTCTCCCAACACCCCCCCCCCAGGACCCAAAACAGAATGAATTTTCACCTTCGGGTACACATAGAAAACCAAGAGGTAAAAAACTCAGACTTAGAGCAGAACAGGGATCCTTCTGGTACAACCCAAGAAGACCCAAAGAAAGACCCCAGCCTGGGGATTAACTGCTGTGAAGTACAAACACCTCTGGGTTAGCTCCCCAGAATCACCAAGTGACTACTCTGGGGCTAGCTGGGTTTGGTTGGAGCCTCTCACCCTCCTGACAGTGTGAGGAGTTGGGGGTCTGAGCCAGGCCAGACTGAGGGGCCCTTGGCTGATTAGGAACCCAGGCCCAGCTGTGCTGCTTAGATGTGGCCCAGAATGAGAAGGAACCAGCACATCTGGTGAGTGCAGAGACAGTGGGGCAGGGACACTGCTGGCTGAGGGCACTTGCAGGAGGGTGGAGCTCTTGGTTTGGGATCCCTGGTCAGAATGGAAAGCTGAAGGGAAGCTAGAGGTGCTAACACTAAAACTTCTCATTTAAAATAAAATAAAATGAACCCACAAAGAAGAAAGAACCCCACCAGAGAACCTACGGTGAGAATAGGGAAGACCAGAGTTCATCTTCAGAGGAGGATAGTGAAGTAAAAAAAACTTATTTTATTCCAAAGAGTGATGTTAAATGGGTCCCTCCCAGAGAAAACTGATGCAACTCAAGAAAGATTTTAAAAATCAAATGAGAGAGATTGAGGAAAAGATTAAAAAAAAAATCCAAGAAAAACAAGATTATGAAAAAAAAAAGTTAACCAACTAGAAAAAGAGACGCAAAGCTTAAAGAGGAAAATAATTCTTTGAAAATTAGAATTGGACAAGGGGAAGCCTGTGAAGCTATAAGAGACCAAGAAATAATAAAATAAAATATAAAGAATGAAAATATAAAACAGAATGTGAAACACTGTGAGGAAGACAACAGATGTGGAGAAAGGATCAAGAAAGAAAATATAAGAATAATTGAACTACTTGAAAACTGTGACCAAAAAAAGAACCTTGACCTAATAATGTAAGAAATAATCCAAGAAAATTGTCCTGGAGTGATAGAACTTGAGGGGAAAGTAGAAATAGAAAAAAATGTACCAATAACTACTTCAAAGAGATCCTTTGTGAAAAACACTTAGGAATTATTAGGAATTATTAGGAATTATTAGGAATTATTTTATTTGCATAACATATGTGTGGGTAATTCTTCAACAATAACCCTTACATAGCTTTCCGTTACAAATTTTTCCCCCCAATTTCCCCACCCCTCCCCTACATGGCAGGATATCCACTACATGTTAATTATGTTAAAATATTGGCAAATCCAATATATGTATACATATTTCCAAACTTATCATTGTTGTGCAAGAAAAATCTTATCTACATAAACGATTCATCAGATAAAGGAAACACAATATAAGCAAACATCAATCAAGGAGTATGAGAATGTTATGTTGTGGTCCACATTTCGCATCCCTCTCTCTGGGTGTATATGGCTTTCTTCAGTGAACAATTGGAGGTGGTTTGAAACATATCATTGTTGAAGAGAGCCATGTCCATCAGAATTAATTGTCATATAGTACTGTTGTTGCCGTGTATAATGATCTCCTGGTTCTGCTCATTTCACTCAGCATCAGTTCATGTAAGTTTCTCCAGGCCTCTCTGAAATCATCTTGCTGGTCATTTCTTACAGAACAATAATAAGGAATTATTGCCAAATTTTGAAACCCCCAGATCAAAAAGAAAATTTTGCAAAAAATAAGAAAAGAACAATTAAAATATGCTGGAGCTACAAACAGAATTTATCAGTGTCCACAGATTCTGAAATCATACACCAGCAATCAAAATCACTAGGCCTACTGCCAAATATACCTTACCCAACAAAATTATTCACAATATTAGATTAAAAAAAAAATGAACATTCGACAGACTTGCAGATTTTCAGGACTTTATCTCAGCCAAATGTAAACTTAGTAGAAAATTTACATATAAAAACCAATATTAAAGATTAATTTCAAGGATTTTAACATGAACAAATTATATGTTTTTTTTAACATAGAAATGTATATATACCACATGTTTAAGATTGACATCAGTAATTGGGTAGCTCAAAAGAAAGATTGGGGTAGAGTTGAACATGATCCGACTATAAAGCAAAACTTTCTAGGAAAAGGTAAAAATAGTAATTATATTATACAAATGAAGTGCAGAGGAAGAATAAACACAGAGGCATTAGAGAGGGGAAGAAGATTCATAGTTCTGGAAACTTAGATCAGGAATGGGTTAAATAGGCAATACAAATAGGCAAAACTGTGTGTGTATGTGTGCACACAAGCATGTGTACACACACACACACACACACACACACACCATGAAGGGTATAGCATCCTCCAAAATCTATAAAGAAATAAGGGGAGAGGGTTAGAAAAAGGGGATAAAATAAAGGAGAGTATAGAAGAATCTATAGATTTATGACAATGGGACAAGGTATGCAGATTAATGATCAAAGGATAAAGGATAATATGGGGTGTGTAGAGTAATAGTAGTGGGACAAGGTAAATAGATTAATAGGAAAAAGATAAAGAGGGGAGGAAAGGGTAACAGCATAAGATGGGGTACTGAAGGGTATTTAGATTAGTCAGAGTGGGATAAGGTGTGTAGATTAGTAGAAATAAGATAAAGAGTGTAGGGAATCATGGGAGAAGATAAGGGAAGGATTAAGTTATTACTTAAATTAAGGGCAAATTAAGGAGCAGAATTAAAAAGAAGAGTTAGCAAGAGAATAGGAAATAAGAGATATACAAAAACACTACAAAAAGGATGAGGAGAATTTATTAGAAAAAAATTAGGGCTAGTAATCATTGATCTTAAAATCAGATTTAAAAATTCAATCAAGAGAAAAATCGACATTACATGGCAATCATAGAGACCATTAGATACATGTTTATATGGGTAAATGCATAGGTATTATATATGTCTGAGTATATGTGGGTTATGTATGCATGTAGGTCTATGTCTATATAGATATATGTATCTGGGTGGGTGTGAATGTGTATATATGTATATGTATACATGTGAATATATATGTTTATACACATATATATCTGCTTAACTATAGCTTGCTTGGGGGAAGTGGAGGGGATAAAAAGGGGAAAAAAGTATAAAGTAAGAAGTGTGCAGCAGAGAACGAAAGAGTAGCCTACAAGGAAGCAAAGAAAAGCTGTCTCTCATGAAAATAATTTCTTCTATTATTATAATATATGCTTTCTTGAAATGGAAGTTTATTGTTATATATTTTGAATCCTCCTTGATGTTCTGCTGAGTACATGGCCATGTTTTGTTTTGTTTTGTTTTGTTTTTTATTTTCCTTTTCTCTTAATTTTATATTTAGTTCAACAAATAAATAAAAATATTTTTATAAGGGGAAAAAAAAGAATGATGGAAAATAGAGAAAAATAAGAAAATATTTTTATTTAAATAACTGATAGTAAAATACCCATTTTTATTGTTGTTAAAAAAATAATAAACAACTGACAATTGTATAGCTTGGGGGAAGGGGTTAGAAAAGTGCTTTACATACACTATCTCATTTAATTCTCACACTCTGTGTGTGAACTAAGTGTAACAGCTATTTATACTCCCCATTTTTAATATGAGGAAAGTAAGATTGAGAGCAGATACATGTCTTGCCTAGAATCACACAGCCAGGAAATGTCTGCCTGAGGAATGAGAAAGGATGCAAACCCAGATTTTCCTGACTTTAAGTCCAGTACCTGTAATGATTATACCTCGGTATCATTTTTATTAGTAAAGTCAATAATTCAGGATAACCTGTGGGAAACTAAAATTTCAGCTCAGTGATATAAATAAGATATAAACTTGATATAAATTAAATCTTGTAATAAAATAAACATACTTCTATATTGTTTCCAAAGGACAGAAATCCTTTTTCATCTAAATCTAAATAATGAATATTTGTCAGAGAAATAGATAAAAAACCCTGAATATTAAGTAGAAGTTGGTCTTTAGTAATGATTAGCTTTAAGTTTTCTCATTATATATGAAATTATTTAATGAAAACATTGAAAGTATATACTTACTGCTGTACTCAGATCTATCTGTGACCTTGTTTGGTGCCCAGTTTGATGCTGCACATTTTGCATTTTTCTTAATCATTAAAATATATTATAATGTGCAAATTTCTCACTAGTATGAATTTTCAAATTAACAAACATCAAGAAACATATTTCCCTGTACCAATACAACCACAACCACTCAATTTAAAAAAACAAAAAAACCCCCTACAATTTGGTTTTCTTGATCTATTTCAAATTTAATACAAAAGTTCAACATTACCCTGCTTGTCCTATCTACATCTGAACTTCTCTCTGCTCTTTTCTGTTTTTTTAATGACTCATTTTTACCATTTTCTTATTTTATTTTAGAAAGAAAATTTTCTTCTCACTATTTTCTACTCCCTCCCCCCCCAAAAAAAAGCTCTCCCTTATATAATAGTCTAGTCATACAAAATAAATCCACACATAAGACAATATCTAAAAGTGTTTGTTTCATTCTATATCTCAACTATAACTTATCTGCAAGAGATGGGAAGAATGTTTCATTATCAGCCTTCTTGAATCATGATTGGTCATTCTATTAACTGTAGTTTTAAAATTCACAATTGCTTTTCTTTAGTGTTGTGATCATTATATAAATTAGTCTTCTAGTTCTGCTCCCTCACTCTATATCAATTCAGCAAGTCCTCAATTTCTCTGAATTCCTCCCTTTTACTATTTTATATGGGCACCATAATAATTCTGTTGTATTCATATGCTGCAATTTGTTCAGCCATTCCATAAGCACATACTTTGTTTCTAGTTTTTTGCTACAGCATATATAAATCCTTTCACTCTTTCTTGGATCTGTTTTTGTATGCAGTGATCTCAATGGGAATACACATTTTAATAACTTTTGGGGTAGAATTCTAAATTGTTTTCAAGAGTGGTTGATCTACTTCACAGTTAATTATTATTAATATTAATTATTGTGCTTGTTTTTCCAAATCTCCTCTAACAATGGTCATTTTCCTATTTTATCATCTTTGCTAAACTTATGAATGGAAAGTAAAACCTCAGTGTTATTTTAATGTTAATTTCTCATTATTAGTGATTTGGAGCATTTTTTCACTTGTATGTAGCTTACCTTTCTCTCCTTGAGCTTTCTTTGTACTAATCCAAGATTGTCCTTTGACCAAGTATTTATTAGGAATGACTCTTCTCACTTATTTCTCTCAATTCTCTACATATCTTGGATACCATTCACCTGAGAAATTTGTTACAGAGATTTTTTTCTCCATTTGACTGTTCCTTTTAATTTTAAGTGTATTGATTTTGTATGTGGGGGAAAAATATCCTCAATTTTATGTAATCTTTTACTTTGTTTGAGATAACTGTAAGAAATCTTCCCTTATCCTTATTTCTGAAAACTTTCCTGTTCATCTGTGTTTTTGATATATCCTTTTATATTTATGACTTGAATTTATTTGGAGCTCATTGTGCTATACAATCCAAGATATTAGTATAAACCTCATTTCTGCAAGGCTGCTTTTCAGCTGTCCCAGAATTTTTTGTGAATTAGTAAGTCCTTATTGTAGTAATTGGAATCCTTAGAATTGTTTATTATGCTAACTATGTTCATTGATTGTCTTTGGATCTGGTGTACTTAATCTGTTCAAAGGCAGCTAGTAGCATAATGGATAGAGCACTGGACTTGGAGTCAAGAAGACCTGAATTCAGTTTCAGCCTCAGATTCTTACTAGTAAGTTATATGACCCTGCACGAATCACTTAATTTTTGTTTGCCTCAGTTTTCCCAACTGTAAAATGGGGATGATCATAGCATCTATCTTACAGGGTTATTGTGAAGATCAGATCAAATAAAAAGTACTTAGAAGAGTGCCTAGCACATAATAGGTACTGTATAAATGTATATTCTCTCAGTTTCTCTGTTTTTTAACCAATACCAAATAATTTTGATGATTACTACTTTGTGATATAATTTGAAGTCTTCTACTGCTGGGCCCCTTTTCTTCTTGCTTTTTAAAAATTAAATTCTTTTGAATTCCTAGATTTTTATTCTTCCTGATGAATTTGTTACGATTTTTCTAATTCAATAAAGTTATTGACATCTTTAAGTTAATTTTAAATAGTATTTTCATTTTTAGTACATGTACATAGTTCATCTATGAGTGGTTAATATTTCTTTAATTATTTGAGTCTATCTTTATTGCTGGAAAGAGTTTTTGCAGTTAGGTTTATATAGTACTTATGTGTGTCTTGAATATGCTATGATTATGGTATAATTTTATTTTATTTTATTTTTTTGCTTTTTGCTGAGGCAATTGGGGTTAAGTGACTTGCCCAGGGTCACACAGCTAGGAAGTGTCTGAGACCAGATTTGAACTCAGGTCCTCCTGATTTCAGGGCTGGTGCTTTAACCACTGTGCCACCTAACTGCCCCTATGGTATAATTTTAAATGTAGCATTATTATTATAGATTGATTTGCATTATATCTGGGCATCTGGTGTGGTGTGTGTGGGTGTGAATGGGTGTGTCTTGGAAGTATGACTGTAGACTAGGGTCGTTACCAAGGATGCTAAGAAACTATTCACCTCCTAGTATGAGGTTACCAACAAAGTATTAGTAGGTAAAGGGACATTGAGAGCCCTCTTACTTGATATCTATATACACAGTACATTCTTAGAAAATAACTGAAAATTGTATTTCTCATTTTTTCATATTTTCCACCCTTTATTTCTTATTGTACCTCCGAATAGTTTTTTTCTTCCATCAGACATTTATACCTATGATATCTCTTTTCATATTTATCATTGAACTGTTTATGCATGCTTTTTTATTAACTCAAAATTGTTGATAGCAATGACATTTCATATTATTTGTTATCTGTCTCTCTAATTCATTTTTCTTGAATTTTAAGTTCCCTTCTGGGCAGAAGAGCATAGCCGAAGAATGGCCTACACACCTCATACAATCTAGTTTTGAAGATAAATATTAGGACAGGGGAGTAGCTAATAACTGAATGACCTCAAATTATTGACAAGTCATATTGAAATGAATTATTATATGATTTGGGTTCTATAATGTGAAACCAGTACATCTTAAATTCCCAGTAAGGAAATTATCCAATTTTTAAACCATAGAGAAAAGCATGATTCAGTGATTCAGTTCATCAAATACAAAGTGCCCTCAAGAGTTCCAAAAAAAGAGAAAGGACCATTGATGACTTAACTTCCTATTTTCTTAACTAGTGGCTCCTTTTTAGTTTTCCCATGAATTTGTGCCTTTGTACTCCTCAACCACATTTTTTGAGTGTTTTTCCCTTTTTTAATTTTTTTTTTAATAGCTTCCATAGCCCAGCATTCAGAAACTAACCATGTTCAGAAATCAGGGAGGTTAGGGCCAGTACAATCAAATGCCACAGTAACTGATATTATATGACTATATTTTCCCACAATAAAAGCATTCAGATTGACTCATTTTATGACAATGGAAATGAGAGAAAGCTGAGTTTCTTTCCTGTTCATTTTTCTTTTGTAAGGAATGTCCCCAAAGGATACTATTGCAATGAAATCAGTAATACTATATAAATAAAGACATTTCAAGGCCATCTGTGATAAACAAGATAAATTAGAGAAGTACTTGGAACCTAGATTAACTAAAAGTGTTCATACATGTGTGTCAGACTGATTGGATAGCTAGATACTTAAATCTCTCTTCCATCATTTGTGTTTTTCTGCCAGAAAAAAAAAAAATTGTGCTTTAAAAAGCTTTAAAAAGAGAACTGTTTTATGAAACTAAAAAGTGAGACATTCATTCAAATAAGAATTGTGTTGTACAATCCAGGTTGTAATGGGCTGATTGTAGAGTATATCATTTTAATCTCCATTTTTCATTCTTTTCAGATAACAGCGATTTAATTGCTTGTACAGTGATTACAAAAGATGGAGGTCTTGTTCAGCGCTTTCTAGCTGTGGATATTTATCAGATGAGTTTGGTGGAGCCAGATGTTGCAAGACTAGGATGGGGAGTAGTCAAATTTGCAGGTCTCTTGCAGGTAAGATATAATAAAGTTCTGAAAATATTCTTATGTATCTTGTGACTTTCAGAATTAGGAAGGATCTCAAAGGTGATCAAATTTAATCTCCCAGTTAATATGGAAGTGCCTCTTAGTACATCATTGTGGTTTTTGTTGGAATACATTCACTGTTCTTAATAATTTAGAAAGTGGTTCTTGTACTTCAAAGAGTGTTAGTTGTTAGCCAAAACCTTTTAACTTCTACCCATTGATTCTAGTTTTGTGCCCTGGAGTTACAAAAAATAAGTTATCACACACAGTAGCACTTAAATATTTGAAGATCAGTATCAAAGTCTTTTCCAAATGAAATCTTTTTTCTTCTGAAAATGACAGAAATTTTACAGTAGAATATTTTCTATGTTTTTAATTTCATTCATTCTTCTACTTTTTCTTTTTTTCAGATTTCACAAATATATAGAATTATGCATCATTCTTAATAAATAAGTTTCAGAATATTTGAATAGGTATGATACAGTCTATGATAATTCATGAAATCTAGTTCATTATCTATGGTTTCTCAGAATTAAAGAAACTTTGAAACAGTTTTTCTGTTAAAAGATTGTATACATATCTATTTTGCTGACATCTGCCTAGCATCTTAAGGTTTTCCAAGCATTTTATAGACATTAAAGTTTATACCAAGTTTTTATTTGTTGATTGAGGCATGGTTAATCACCACGCTTAGTATTATCTGCCACTCTTGCCTCCAAAAACATCAGGTTTTCTAAAATGTCATCATTCTGCTATTATGTGGCAGAGCCTTTGGCTTAGATCAGTGAGGTTCTGTTGGACATAATCTTGTTCCAGGAGTAAAAAGCATGCTGAATTTGGGGTCAGGATTCAAATTTGAGTTCACATACTCACCTTACCAGCTTTGTGACTTTAGAGATGCAAATTCTTTGACCTCTTTTAGCTTCATTTAACTCATTGTTCAATGGTAATAACAATGTTTATATTACCAATCTCTCAGAGATGTGAGAAAAGTGCTTTGTAAAATGTGAAGCTATATATACTTTTTACACCTCTTTACCTGAGAGCTTGTTTTCTGAAAGGAGGTATTACCAGGCTATAGAAAGAGCCCAGCAACCCTGGGTTCAGATCTTTGCTTTTGTGACTTATGGAAAATCCCCTCCTATCTCTCTAAACGTCTGTTTTCTTATGTGTCAAAAAAAAAAAAATGGTTTGAACTGAATGGTCTCCAAAGCCCCTTCTTGCTCTAATACTTCCACTGTATGAAAGTAAAGGAAAACTTTTTAGATTAGTTTCTCTTGCTTTACTTCTTCAGGCTTGTTTGCTGGCCTCAGGGTCCTTTTAATTGAGGAATGGGAATTGTGGGACAGAATAAACCTATATATTATATACTATATTAGTATGCTATACAGTATTTTATAAGAAAGGTCATACAATATAATGTGTGTGTGTGTATATGTATATACATATATATATATATGTATAATGAATTGTGTACTATAACCTGTTAAAAAGAACTGGTCTTTTTTAGTTATTTTATTCCATATGATTGTACATAGTATCCAGAAGTCCTTTCCCTGGCTTTGCTCAGTAACGTCTTATAGACTTGGAAAGGTAATTCATCTTTTACCAATTGAGTAAGCATTTATGTTTTTGACATTTCTCAGAATTGCTTCATAAGACTTGATTGGGCATTAGGGCTCTTTGAGATGCTACTGTATCATGAATTAATTGGATTACTTTTTTCTACAGGATATGCAGGTAACTGGAGTAGAAGAAGATAGTAGAGCTCTGAACATTATCATTCACAAGCCTGCTTCTAGCCCCCATTCTAAACCTTTCCCCATTCTCCAAGCCACATTTGTATTTTCTGATCATATCCGCTGTATTATTGCAAAACAGCGTTTAGCAAAAGGTCGTATCCAGGCCCGGCGTATGAAGATGCAACGTATAGCTGGTAAGTAGATCTATCACCTACAAATTTTTCTAATTTCTTCTGGTAATAGAATGACTCCCCTCTCCTAACACAGAAAGGAACTACTGATCAGCTATCAGTGAAGGTAGTGTATTTTTTAATTAGATAGCAAATCCAAGTTAGTAATCAATTTTTTTATTTCTGCTTATTTAAAGAAGGAAAAGATGATATTTCCAGTAAATCTCCATTGCCATAGATGACCTCCCTGAGATGTGGAAGAGAAGAATGTGGAAGATGTGGAACATTCCTTTTCTTCTTAGGCACAAAATGAGCAATTGGGGCACTTGATTTATAAATAATTGGCTAAAAATTATTTTTATCTGGATAGGATAGAGGAAATAGCCTCCTTATCAAAACCAATTTATCCAAGTACTTATTTGCCCTGACCTACTAACACTGAAAGAAATTTTTGGTTGGGGATATTGCCCCCCTCTATAAAGTTCTCTGTTAAAAGATTGTAGCTTAGTTAAATTCAGAGTTAGTCTCAAATTCAGGATTACACCAGGGACTTGACCTAGATTACTCAGCTTAATCAGTTTCAGAAACTGAATTTGAACCCAGGTCACCTTACCCAGTGTTTTTTCCTTTGGACCACATTGCTCCTGACTCAGGACAAATCACTTGATCTCTCAATGTCCCCAGCAAGTTTCTAAAATTATGGGTTACCAAAGACTTACAGAGATCTGTCTTAGAGAAGAGATTTTTCTTTACCTTTCCCTACATTGGTAAAATTGCATACTTCATTCTCCTTATGAATTCTCCCTTCTAGAAAGTGCTAGCTAAATCAGTTTTATAGGAGTACAGCTATATGGGGGTGTATATAGGGATATATAGGAGTATATAGAGGAGTATACCATTGTAGGGGAATTGAGAGAATTTGAGAAATAGGCTCATTTCTAACATTCTGTAAAGAAAATACTTTTTGTGTTAAAAAAAACTTTAAAAATTGGGACATTTAATTCAGTCAGGAGAGAAATCTACATTATATGTCAGTTATACTAATAGTGTTTTAGATATATGTTTACATATGGGAAAATGCATGTGTGTGTATATATGTGTGTCTTGAGTATATGTAGTTTTGTATGCAGATTATTCTCTGTGTTTGTGTATACACACACACACATACATATATGGTGGGTTGGGGATGGGAATTTGTGAGTATCAATGTATTTATCTATATATGTATATAACATATATCTGTGTTTAACTCTAGCCTGTTGGGGAAAGTGGAGGGGATGAAAGGGGAAAAAAGAATAAAGTAAAAAGTACACAGCAGAGAACAAAAAAAAAAAATAGCCTCGTGAATATAATTTTTTCCATTATATATCCTTTCTTGAACTTGTAATTTATTGTTTTATATTTTGAATCCTTTCTGATGTTCTGCTGGGCACTTGACAATGTTCTGTTCTGTTTTGTTTTTCTGCCCTGGTTTGTTTTTCTATTCTTTTTTTTCAATAAAATAAATTTTTTAAAAAAGAAAAAAATTAGGATTTTTGGTGATTCCTGGTTAAGTAACCATAGTATAGATTTTAATAAAGTCTTTGAAGTAGGCTCCTAAATTCTTTCTCAAGTCATCCAATCATCTTTCAATTCAAGAACAAATTAATTTTGCAATACAGTTGTTTGACTGTTTTAAGCCTCTGGCAATGCTTTCTCAAATTAATTCCCTGAAAATTAAAAAAAAAAAACTTTTTAGGGTCTAGTTTGTGTATATTCATGGATTTAGTTATTTACTAGGGTTCGTTCTCATTCTCTTTTATTTTATTAATCTTCAATTATGTTGAGTGCTTCTGTCATCTTATTTTCCATTTAACGAAAACTTGGCTTTCAAAATCATTACAGAAGCATTTTATAATGTAAAAAATGACTTAAATCATTCAATCCTTTCCTTTAAGATTTATTCTGGGAGAATTTTCTCCTCTTTAAAATAATTTCTTACAGCTAGCTCAACCGTAAAAATATTTCATTTTAAAATTGGGAATTATGCTGTAAAGTGACTATTAGAACTTATATTGTAGGATATTTTTAAAATTGATTTTTAAGATTCTAACAGTAAGATTTATTTGTAGAAGTGGAGATTAGCATCTTTATCATATATCATTTGAGGTCTGATTATGTGATCTTAAGCCTTATGGATTGAAATGGAAAAAAAAAAAAAGTACCTGAACCTTGGGAAATAGGGCCTTTTATTTTTACAAGTCTAGAAAAGGAGATAGTAGTGGGTCCAAGAAGAATCTGGACTAGCACCCAGACCTCCAGATTCTCAGACCAGTGGACCATTAGACTCACAGTCACTACTTATTAGTTGTGTGTTACACTGGGCAATTGATTTAATTTCTCTTTATCTCAGGGGGTTTTTGTTTTGTTTTTGTCTTTAGTAAATGATCCTATTAACACTTGCACTACCTACCTCAGAAGGTTAAAGTAAGGAAAGTGGCTTATGGATTTTAAAGCATTTTTAAAATTTGAACTAGTGTTATTATGAGAAAGAATTAAGCATTATTTTTAGATTTTATGTTGAAGTATGTGTGGCATATCAAAAGACTAGAATATGCCTTGGTCATTAGATACTCTACCTTAACTATGATCAAGTATTAGTTGGCTGTTTGAGCTTAACAGCACAAAAGCTCGAATCTTCATCATCTGTGGTTTTATTAACCAAATACTATGTTATTTAAATCTAGCACTGCTGGACCTTCCAATCCAGCCTTCAACAGAAATCATGGGGTTTGCCCTTACTGCTTCAGCTTCAAACCAGCACCTTCCTTTCCGATTCTATGAACAATCTCGCCGTGGCAGCAGTGATCCAACTGTGCAGCGTTCTGTTTTCGCATCCGTTGACAAGGTACCAGGTAAGCCTAGCCTACAACTCATGTACAACTTTCAATCCATCCTCCTATTGAAGCACGGAACCTTCTTCCTTATACTTCCTTCCACCTAACATTTCCCCTCCACAGCTCTAGGCTACAGATTTTCATTTTTATTAAGTTGTTCAACTCAAAACTATGGCTGGCTTTGCAGTGTTCTTTCTTTTAAAATCCATGAAGGTACAAAACCAGTTTAAACTAAAGGCACAAAAATAAATCATGGCTTTATTTTTAGTTTAGTTTCCTAGACCATTTCTGTGGTATGTAGAAAAACTAGTTAGAATTAAGACCAAGAGATTTTTTGGAAATACTTAAATTAGTATTAATAAAGTTATGATAGAGTAATTTCCGTCCCACTGCAAGATGACTACAAAGACATATATATGTGTATGTAGTCAGTGTTCTAACCCAGCTGAAGAAGAGATGCTTAAGAAAAATGTTCTATCAATGTTGTGCCTTTTATTTCATTCCATCTCTGAAAATCTTTTCCCACTTTCAACAAGTGCATAAACTAGGGGATATTTAAGGTGGATATTTAGGCTTGATCATGATTACTGAATCATGTGTGTGGAAGTATGGAAGCCTGTTATATTTTGCTGTATCATAGAGGGCTGAACTACAAGCAGTGAGTGGAATTTGTAGAGACAACGTTATGCTTGCTTGACTCAAGAAAAAACTTAACAGTTCTCAAGTGGAATGGGCTGTCCTGCAGTACAAGAGTCTTCTTCTTTAGAGCTCCTGAATCCAAATGAATCAAGATGTCGGATTTGTAGATGACTGACTATTCATGACAGTTTATAGATTGGACTGAATAACTTTGGAGGTCCCTTTCAACTCTCAAGTTCTGTGAATGAATGAGAATGTGTGTGTGTGTGTGTGTGTGTGTGTGTGTGTGTGTGTGTGTGTGTGTGT
>JAJPUD010000976.1:193344-220635 GCA_023553655.1 Myrmecobius fasciatus
TGTGTGTGTGTGTGTGTGTGTGTGTGTGTGTGTGTGTGTGTGTGTGTTTAGAAGGTTTAATTTGAAAAAGCATAGAGTACTTCAGTGATGATAAAAGAATGGGCTCTGTAATCTGCTATTTAACATTTTTACTTCAAATAAGCCCATAAATACATTGTATTTCTAGACAAAATATTTTTGTCTTTATTATTAATTCCCTCACAACAAGCCAAACTCCTAGGTATTGGGAAAAAGAACACTTGATTTGGAGTTAGAACTAGATTTATATCCAATTTCTCTATGTATTTAGAGCTTAAACTAGAATATTCTCCTATTATAATTTCAAAATCTGTTCTGAAACATTATTTGCTTTAAGATGTTTAAATTTTTATCTGTTCTTTTTGAAAATTATCCTTTCTAAAATTTTTACATCCAATGTTTCTGATAAAGACATTATTTCTAAAATATATAGAGAATTGACTCATTAGAATCCAAGCCATTTTTCCAATTGATAAATGGTCAAAGAATATGAATAAACAATTTTGAGATGAAGAAATTAAAGCCATTTCTAGTCATTTGGGAAAATATTCTAAATCACTATTGATTAGAGAAATGCAAATTAAGACAACTCTGAGGTATATCACTATATACACCTCTTAGATTGGCTAAGATGACAGAAGATAATGATAAATGTTGGAGGGAATTCGAGAAAATTGGGTCACTAATACATTGTTTGTAGAGTTGTGAACTGATCCAACCTTTCTGGAGAGCAATTTGGAACTATGCCCAAAGAGCTATCAGAATGTTAGCACATAACCCTTTGATCCCAAAGAGATCATAAAAAAAGGAAAAGGACACATATGTGCAAAAATGTTTGTTGTAGCTCTTTTTGTAGGGGCAAGGAATTGGAAACTGAGTGGATGCCCATCAGTTGGAGAATGATTGAGTAAATTATGGCATATGAATGTTATAGAATATTATTGTTCTGAAAGAAATGATGAGGAAGGTAATTTCAAAAAGGCCTGGAGAGACTTATATGAACTGATGCTAAGTGAAGTGAGCATTACCAAGTAAACATTGTACACAGCAGCAACAAGATTATGTGATGATCAACTGTGCCGGACTTGGTTCTTTTCAACCATGAGGTGATTCAAAGCAACTCTAATACATTTATAGTGGAGAGAAACATCCACATCCAGAAAGGACTATAGATCGCAACATAGCATTTTTACCTTTGTTGGTGATGGTGGTAGTTGGTTGGTTGCTTGTTTTTTTTTCTCATTTTTTTTCTCTTTTGATCTGATTTTTCTTGCCCAGCATGATATATGTGGAAATATGTTCAGAAGAATTCCTCATGTCTAACCTATATTGGTTTACTTGCTGTCTAGAGAGGGAACAGAGAGAGAGGGAGGGAAAAAATTTTGGAACACAAGGTTTTGCAAGGGTAGATGTTGAAAACTATCATTGTATGTATTGTGAAAAATAAAAAGCTAGTATTTTTTTAAAATAGAATTTAAAAAATTTTTTTAATTATCCTTTCTCTGTTCCCCTAAAATTTCCTCCTCCTTTTCCTTTAATCTCTTTTACAGGCTGATAATAAAAAAGCATCTAGTACTGACCCTATCATGGGCTTGTTATTTATGATTATATCCCTTTCTCAAGCATCAAATAGCAATATCAGTGTTTTCTCTTTTATTACCATTCAAAAGTCTGGATCCATAATAAATGAAAATAAATCACCTCTCTAGATATGTTTTAAATAGTTTGGCACGGCATGGAAATTTAGTTTTCCTTAGCATGTAACATGGCACAGAAAGAAGGAAAATGTCAAAGAGATTTTGTAAATTACTTTTAAGCTATTGAAATTTCTTTTAGTTTGAGGAAAATGTGCATAATTTTCTTTTCATCTAGATAATATGATTTTCCTTCCCCATTTGCAAAGTGCTTTAACAATGGCTTATTAATTATCTCTTTTGCCCTTCTTAGATTTTCACTAGTATTGAGATCATCAGCCCATGTAGAGAAACAAGACAACTTACTGGTTTCCTTTGTCTGCCTTTCCAGCACCCAGGTGGTACGTGGTGCACAAAGCTCTAGACCTGAAGTCAAGACCTGAGTGCAAAATCAGGCTCAGACTCTTCCAGAGAAAGTATTTCATCTCTTTGCCTCAATTTCCTCATCTATAAAATGAGAATAATAGCACCTACTTCCCACAATTGTTGTGAGGATAAAATGAGATCAATATTTATAAAGCACTTTAGGCCCACAGCAATACCAATGGTAGCTCCACTAGCATATCTCTCCTCCCTTCCTTTTTTGCTCTCCATTGAATACATAGGTTCTTGACTAAATCTCCTCCTGTGTTAGGGGTTTCTAAAGGAAGCCTAACAGTTAGATTTTGATGATGGTTGATTGAATTTTCTGATTTTCATTCTCTTTTGTCAGCTCTTTTCTAACCCTCCTGGAAAGAGCTGCGTATAGTGAGGAAAATATCACCTCCACAGTTACAAGTGCAGCCCCCTTGGCTCAGGATATTAACTATTACCCAAAGACCAGAGTAGGATTATTGAGTCTTAGTAATAGTGTGCATAACAAAAACTGAATTAGATAAATCACAATTGGTGACTATAACAATCCTTTAAAAGCATGTGAGCCAGATTCTAAGAGCCTTACTATCATTTGTTGAAATACCCAGGAGAGCTGAGACTTTCCACATTTGACCACTGGTTTAATCCAGAGTGATTAACAAGAGAAATCTGAGGAAAAAATAATCTTAATTTAGGTCATTAGACAGAGGGTCAGCAGCAAAATTAAGGCAATAAACTTGTTGGCTGTAAATAGTTTATGGAAAGACCTGGGGAGTCAACAAGCTCCTACTGTGTCCCACGCTCTGTGCTAAAGGCTAAGCTAAGACTGAGTTTGCTGAATAGGCTTTAATTTCACTACGCAAAGCTTAATTCATGTCAGAAGTGTGAGTAGAAACTCCACAGAACAAATAACATGTGGGAGCTGGATGGTGGGCAGATAATTTGCATAAAAAAAAGCAAGTAATAGATTTTCAAACTGAAATCTGTTGCTGACATTGCATTTTAATTGTTTCAACTAATTGTTTATTCCCTAGTAGACATTCCACATCCAGATTTCCTCATAGGAATATAATTGCCTAATTCCATACTAATAAGAATAAATCCACTATGGCAACTTGAGATGTTTTTTCTGCTCTCCCAGAATAATTTACAAAAAAGATGACATGTTGAATATATATGTTACTGCTATTATAAAGTATCCCCAGTATTACAGTTATCTTCTCAGTTATGCTAGTACACATAATTGCATCTCATTTTTGTCTCCTTCCTACTAGGACAAGAATCATTCCTTAACTAAAATACACCTTTTATATTTCTTTTGAGAGCAACTGAGCCAGAATTTTGATAGGGGTTAATTAGATAATTAACCATGTAGAATCTAGATTTTTGTATATAAACATTTTGCTTTATTTTCTTGTCCTGTTAGACTAGTATGAATTTGAATATAATGTACATGATGTGGTTAAATTAAAACTGTTGAGACAGGCAAAAGGGCATTTAGAAGTTTAATACACCCATATTTAAATGCTAGAAACAGAAATCCTATATCACATACTGAGTTTAGACATAATTTACAGATGTCTCTAAGAACTTAATGGACCCAAATAACTAAAATTGACAATCTCTTATATAAAAATGAATGAATTAGATTCCCTCAAAGCAAAGGTAACCCCCAAGAAGTAAGTTACTTTGAAAAATTGGCTCTCTCTTAAATCAAGTAGGGAACCAGGGTTAAAATTTATTCTTTGCTTACATAGAAACTAAAAGTTTCTTCAAGATGCCTATGCTTTCATTGGGGGCTATTTATACTGAGAAAATCTGTTTCAGTATACCGTTATGATATTATTTCCCTTTCAACATTCACCATCCCCCATTCCTGAATAGCTTTATCTTTCCCCCCCCCCCAATCGTCTTAGAATCCCTGGTTTCCTTTAAACATATATATATACACACACACTCATTATGTATAATGTGTATATGTTACCTCACACCCTTCTCAATCAAACTGTCTCCATTATCTCTTTAACTGAAAATAACATATCTGGAATTATAGTTAGTTATGTTGATAAAATTTTCAGCCTTTCAAAATTGTACATCTTCACAGCATTGTTGTTATTGTATAAATTGTTCTCCTGGTTCTGCTCAGTACAGTTTGCATCAGTTTCTACAGTTCTTCCCAGATTTCTCTGAAAGTGTACCATTCATCATCTCTTACAGCACAAGAGGATTCTTCACATCAACTTTTCCTCAATTATTGTGCATCCCTGAGTTTGTAATTCTTTGCCATTACAATAAGAGCTTCTATAAATAGTTTTGTATCTATGGATCCTTTTCCTCTTTGATCTCTTTGGGGCATAGAGCTTTAGTGATATTGCTGGATCAAAGGGTATGTACAGTTTAATAGCTTTTAAGGCAGAGTTCCATGTTTAAGCTATTAAAGTTTAAAACTGCACTATTACTTTGTGAATGATCTGTGTGTCTGTCTTTGTGTGCTTGCACAGACACACAGACGTGTTTATACAAGTTTTATTCCCTGATCAAACAATATGTAATTTTTTTGAGGGCAAATGTTTCATTTTTGTCTTTGAATGTCTAGTGTCTAACCCAGCTCCTTGTACATAATAAATATTTAATAACTGCTTCTTGATTGATTTATGTATATTCAGCTGATATTGGGGGAGGGAAAAGATAGAAGTAATTAATTACCTGACATAATTTATGGATTGCTTATGTGTTTGGGGTACTTTCTTGGAGGGAGTATTATAAACTTGAGAAGCATATAATGCCATAGATTTCTAGACCCATATGATTCCTATAAAAATAGCCATTTTTAGTAAGTGTTTCTGTTAAATTAGTGTTCACTGAAAGCATTAACAGTTGTTTTTAACAGTGACAGGCAGCATACTTTGTGTTTAATGTCACTCATTTTGGCTAACTGACGAGCTTAAAGGCTTAATGACTTAATTCACCCAGTTGCTGATCATAGCCATGCCTCATAAATTCCATGACAGCTCCTTTTATGTATAGTTTGGAGCTGTATCTGTGACTTCTTCCTAATACAGTCTTCAGTTGAGTCATGGGTCTTCTCTATTTTTGAATAAACATTTACATCTCTTGAGAACATGGAGTATCTAATTTTTATAAGTGTAATCTTTATCAAAACAAAATAAATAGGCTGTATCAGCATCCTGACTTGAAGTATTTAATAGGTCTGTAGAAAAGAAAAGCTGCAAAGAGGTATTTTGGCAGCTGAGCATTATAAAGTGTATTTACTGCTGGCTGATCAGAGGATTAGTAAGAAGGCCAGTGTTGCTGAATTCCGTATGGTGGGTGTGGAGAGAAGGAAAAAGTAAGAGGGCACCAAGTTGTAAAGCAGTTCAGAAATCAAGCAAAAGATGCTATGTTTGATCTTCAGTGTAATAGGAAACCACTAGAGTTCATGAACTTGAAAAGAGCCCTGCTTCCCCAGATTATGTACTTGGGCAGCTGTGGGAAGGATGGATTGGAATGGAGTCTTGGGGCAGGGAGACCAAATCATTTCAGTACTCAGGGCCTGAACCACAGAGGTGGCAATGAGAGTAGAGAAGAAAAAGGCATGAAAGGAGGGCACCTGCATGGTTATATAGGTTGGATGAAAGTTGGGGCTATTGAGAGTGAGTTGTGAACCTGGATGTCTAGAAGGATGACTTTGTCCTGGACAAAAATGGCAAGTTCTCTAGTGGAGTGGATTTAGGTGTGTTCTAGGTAAAGCCTAATTTAGGCCTCTCTATTGGTGTAGGCCTGGAACTGGAAGTAAATGGCATGATAAAATACACCTTTAACAAAAGGAAGTTTATTCAGTAACACCACTGAAAAGATATTCTGCAAAGATAACAATGGCTGGCGTTTATGTTGCAGTTGCTGTGTGCCAGACACAGTGCTAAGCACTTGATAGTTATTTTCTCATTTGATCCTCACAACCCAGAGAGGTAAGTTATTATCTTCATTTCGTAGATGAGGAAACCAGGGCAACAGATATTAAGTGCTTTGCCCAGGGTCACACATATTAGTAACTAGGGAGGCCAGATTTGAACTTAGGTCTTCCCATCTCCAGGCCTGATGCTCTATTCATTGTGCCACCAACTGTCCCAGTATAATATTGGTTCAGTTGGATTCAGGTCCCCTCACCTCCAAATTTGTTATAGTGACCTGCCTCATCCGAAGAATATGTTGACTAACAGGCAGTGGAAGTTCTTCTAAGACTGAGGACCTTAAACTACTGATATGCTGGACTTTTATCCATTAGGTAACTGGAAAATTCTGTCAGCAGTCAGGTGTTAGTACTTTTGGATTAATTATGTGTTGGAGGCAGTCTCATTGCCATTTTAGAGAAAAACTTGCCTTTCCAAGAAGGATATTGAACTTTTTGTAGACCATACATATAAGAGTACTACAATACTACTGTAAGGTTCAAAGAGATTAATAGATGTTATACTTACCACAGTGAGAAAAGGCAATATAATGAGATGGCATTGTATTCATGCCTACTCATTCTATGCAACTTATTCACTCTGTTCCACCCAAAACTAACAGAAAAGATTAGGACTCTTACCATTCATAGACCCTTAGTGCATTGCCCAACCAAAAGCATCTGCCATAACCACAAGGTGGTTTGGGGATAAGGAATAAAGATAAAGTAGAGGAGGAAGAAAGGAAAAAAAAACATTTCTGTAGAAGTGTTGCATCAGGTTCATGGGCATGCCTATTTATTACCAAATATGACATTTTTCTCTTGTTTAGAATGGGATTCAAGTAGCAGTAGCAGTTGTTTTTTCATTTTAACAGCTAGTCCAAATAATTAACTGTTGTATTTTGAAGTGTATTTGGGAAGCAAATGCAAAAGTAAATAGGCAAAAGATGGGACCAGAACAAATAGAGGATTCAGTCAATAAAATAGAAACTACCTACCATTTGACATTCACTATATCTTGGAATATTCCTGTCAGAGCACAGTAGTATGGTAAGAACTTGTGGTATAGTTTTATAGGACAAATAAAATGTGTGACATCTTCAAAACAAAATTTACAATTAGGATTTTTGCTTCTAGCTTTCCTCCAAGATCTCTAGTACAGTTACAGAAATATAATAGCAATATGAATATGATCCTAGTGTCTCAAAGCTTCTATGTCAAGCAGTGAGCAAGTTCTGGCAGATCCTTCTAATCAGGAAGGTTTTCACAGACAAGTCATGTAATAGATTCTGGTTTTGATCTTATCTAATTTCAGCCTAAGGTAAGCTTGAAGAGATTCATTGATAGAAGGTTAATCATTAGGTGATTCAATTTTAGGGACCACAGCAACCCGTAAAAATAGTCTGTTAAAATTAGTAGAATTTACATCAATAAATGGAGTATCTGAATAATCACAGTTTCTTTTAAAATATTCACCCTTGGCACAGTGTATATAGAGCACCAGCCCTGAAATCAGGAAGACCTGAGTTCAAATCTGGTCTCAGACACTTAACATTCCCTAGCTATGTGACCCTGGGCAAGTCATTTAACCTCAACTGCCTCAGCAAAAAGCAAAAAAAAAAAAAAAAATTCACCCTAAAACTTGGCCCATATTATTCCCTTTCTCTTGGAGTTTGAGAGCTGCTCTTTTGAACTTGGAATCAGCAGAACTCTTTATGATACTATTACATTCTACTGTACATGATGACTTTGCCAGACATGTTATCACATATTTGTAATGCTGCCCAGGATGCTGAAGATAATGGATCTCAAACTCAATTAGTTCATTAGTAGGCTAAGCCAATTTTTTGTCCATATTAAATCACTCACCAATATAGTGAACTCCCTAGGATCAGGGGACCCAAAAGGTTCCCTAAGAAAGGGTGTTGGAAAGAAAGTAGGCCAAACCTCCTCTTCTGATCAGTAGTTGGATTGAGTCTTTGAATGGCCACTGCATTTTCCTACCTGGGATAGACAGATGCAGTATCAAAAGGGGAAGGGGGAAAAAAAAAGACTCTATTGCCTGTCTTTGTGTTGTATTTTATACTTTTCATAATGCTTTCACTAAATTTTCTCATTTAATCTTCACTGAAACCTTGTGAGTTTTGGGTAGTTGTTGGTATTAACATTTACAAATTAGGAAATGGTTACAGAGAGATTCATTGTTTTGAAATAGAAGTCACACAAGTTAGTGACAGATAGAAAATTTGATTTAATGACCAAATGGATTTGTTGGAATGAAAAAAGCAAATATATGTCTTTGTTGAAAACGAGTGTTGTGATATCAATAGACATGTGAGAGAAAGTGCCATCCATATCCAGAAAGAGAACTGTGGAGTCTGAGTGCAGATCAAAGTATAGTAGTTTCACCTTTATTGTTGTTTGTTTGCTTGGTTTTTTTTTCTTTCTTTTTTTCACTTTTAATCTAATTATTTCTTATGCAGCATGAAATATGTTTAGAAGAATTGCACATATTTAATATAAATTGGTTTGCTTGCTATCTTGGGGAGGGAAGAGGTGGGAAGTGAGGGAGAAAAATTTGAAATACAAAGTTTTGCAGAAGTGAATGTTGTTTGCATGTATTTGGAAAAATAAAATACCATTTAGAAAAAGAAAATAAGCCTTGGCAGAGATATTAAATGATTAATGAAGATCCACAAGTAGCAAAAATATTAAAAACTCAAAACTAAAAATACTAAATAAGAGGGGAAAGATTTTGTGGTGTTGAACAGAATAGTCAAGCTTACCTGACTTGAAAGTTGCAGATAGACGTTCACTAGTCTATGCAAGTGTTGCTTCCTTTTATCCCTGAACTCTTTTTAAAAATCACTCAGAGCTCTTAGGTAGTGGAAAGGAAGAATAGGAAACAGTTTTCGGTTTCAGGCCTCTGAAAAGGAACAGTCTTTTTTCTTTTTTTTTTTTTAAAAAGACCAATTTCAAAATCAATTTTACAAAAAGGTTTAAAGTCAGTGGGTACTTCCAGAAAACTCAGTATATCAGTATATATAGCAAATTAGAACATTTGCAGCCATGTCTGTTCAATAATTCTAAGTGCAACGTTAACCTAGTCATTTTTAAGTCTGTCAAAACTGTAGCGACCATGTTTATTGCAAAGAGTGGTTTAATTCTAATGGACCTAGCTGAAAACTGTATTTCATCATCACCATCAGAGCTACCTTCCAGAACTTCACAGGTCTGCACCAAGAGTTTCTGTGTGATTTCACTTATAGTAATTGTGACTTTGTTTTCTCTTTACTACAGGATTCTCACAGATGAGATAACATTTTTTTAAATCAGAGCTGTTAAGCTATATTATTTTGAATGAATGAGATCTTTTTGTCTTCCAACACACACCCACCATCTGACGTCTATAAAATGGCCGAAGAGCTTAAAATTAATCATTTCCAAGGTCCTTTTATAACCAAAAGTATGACTTGATAATATTGATAAGTATATTCTTTTTGAGATTATTTTGAACATGCATTAAATAAGTATCATAATTCAGAAATCTTTTCAGCATGCATAATAGATATTTTTTCTTGTATTATTTTCTGATAATTTTTGTTTTCCATAGTAGAAAATAGAGGTTAACATATAAAAATATAGCCCAAAGTAATGGAAAAAGATGGATCACATAATAACTCATTTATCTAGGACTTTAAGGTTTGCAGAGTTCTCTCCAGATGAGTTATATGAAAGTGCTTCGGTTCAGATACATAGAACAAAATTACATAAATAAAGTTGGCACTTGTATTATGACCCATGTAAACAGATGCAGGCTGTCTCTTTACTGATGTGGTAACCATGAAGTAAAGAAAGCGCTTTTTTTTCCCACTATTCTTCATCATTTGTTTCTTTTTACTTACCTTCCCACCTCATGTCCCTCCTACAAAAACCCTTTTCAAATAAAGCACTTTTTTACATTTGGAACCTAGAAAAATATGAGCCAGAAATTACACATCAGGTCTTGAGATAAAGAAGAACTCAATTTAAGGTGATGCTTTGCATAAGGGTTCAGAAGTGGCATGTCTTCCTGGAACTTTGAATGAAAGAACAAAGAAGGAAGTAAGGAGACAGGATGGACAGCTTTCCAACTTATCCTGAAACATTTCTAAACATGTGGCTTCATTACTTTGTCTCATTCCCAGAATGCCAGGCCTTTTGTGTATTCTGAAACATATTCCAAAGCCAAATCTGTTTTAAAATTATTTCTTATGTTGGATTGTTCATTCTACTACTGCCTTTTGTTAGTATGAATTACTAGAAGCTTACTGCATATGCAAAAGTTTTGGGCAACAACTTCACATGTTATGATGTATAAAAATTTTTGTTTCTATCAGTTCATCATTGTAAAAATTCAGCTGTAATACAAAATGCTTTACTTTTAATATCATAATTATGCTTTTCACTTAAAAGAATAAAAACATATTTGAAAAGTGAAATTTTCCCTACATGCTTTCCATTTTTCAGTGAATTAAATTCACTGTGTATTTGTAATAGTAATAATAACAGTAATAGTATACATTTATGTAGCACTTTTAAGATTATAAAGTGCTTTACAAATATTATTTCATTTGATCCTCACAACCACCCTGGGAAATAGGTCCTATTATCCATTTTATAGATGAGGAAATAAAAGCTGAGTAAGGTTCAATGCCTTGGCCAGGATCATACAGCTGAGAAGAGTCTGAGGCTGAATTTTAACTCACGTCTTCCTGACTCCAGGTCTGGGGCTCTGCTTTCTCTGCAAATAACTTTGAGGTTTAAAATATATTGGTGGGCAGCTAGATGGCACAGTGGTTAGAGTACCAGCCCTGAAGTCAGGAGGACCTGAGTTCAAATCTGGCCTCAGACACTTAACATTTCTTAGCTGTGTGACCCTGGGCAAGTCACTTAACCTCAATTGCCTCAGCAAAAAAATAAATAAATAAAAATTTAAGATAAAATAAAATATATTGGCAGCATCCAAGGACATGGGACATCCTCCACATAAAGAGTAAAGGACAGAGAAATTAGGAATCAAACTAGAGGCAGCTCTCTAGTGATATTTTTATGAATGACTTAATATGTTAGAAGGGGAATTATGTTAGCCTTGTAATTTTCTCACAGAGAAATGCAAGAGTTCAAGGGGCAATAGAGGGGAAATAGTGAAAAGATGAAATCAGTGGGCCTGGATTCTAATCCTGATTCTGATCCTTAACTGTGTGGTCTTAGACAAGCCACTTACCCTGTTTGGGTCAGCTTCTTCATCTTTGCAGGGGGTTGGACTAGATAATTGTGAAGGTCTCTCCTAACTAAGATAAGAACTCATTCACATTTTCGGGAATACTCTGAAATCCATAGAATACTGTATATATACTGCACATGCACACTCTTGAACAATAGCTATATGAATGGGAAATAGAAACAAAATATTTGGATAACATATTATTTATTTATTTATTTATTTGTTTGTTTTTTCTTTTTGCTGAGGCAATTGGGGTTAAGTGACTTGCCCAGGGTCACACAGCTAGGGAATGTTAAGTGTCTGAGACCAGATTTGAACTCAGGTCCTCCTGACTTCAGGGCTGGTGCTCTATCCACTGCGCCACCTAGCTGCCCCGATAACATATTATTTAAACCATTATTTTGGCTGGTGACAGTAGACCATGATTAAAATATTTAATGTTTTTAGGAACTTCTCATTCATTTTCTCATTCTCTCTTCCCATGGCCAAAATAGCAAAGGGAAAAGAAACGTTTCAGTACACATTTATATATTCAAAAAACATATACAACTAACATCTCTCACAGTATCTTCTAGTAGAGAAGTATTTACATCCTTATAAAACTCTAGGCATAGAAGATTTTGTTAGGAGTGCTTAATTTTAGGAGAAAAAAGACTGAAAAGATCACAGAATTTTCTAGACTCCACCTGAACCAAGTTGTCAAGGTTTGAAAATTAAGTGCTCTAGAGATCAAGAGCAATAAAGAGAATACTTAAGAATGTGAAATTTGATGTTTACTTTGTTTATGTTTCTGACAAATGTAATGTAGTCACTGTTGCTAGTTATACTATGAACTCTCAAGGATTCCTAGTGAAGAAGACATTTTGCAAACCTTAAAAAACTAATTAATTAATAGTTATGGTTATTAACATTAATAATAGGTTTAAGTGATTTATATAATATCATTGAATATGCATTTCAAAAGCATATTTCTCTTCAGAAATTCACAGAGCCAATCCTCAAAGATCCAAGAAATCTAATAGAATTCTGGGCCTGTGCTGCAAGGAAACCTTGATTCATACCCTAGACCCAGCTGAGCACCTCTTCCTTACATGTCAGAACCAAATTTGAAATCTCTTGTGTGCTGAAAGCTCTGTAAACGATTTTCTGAGCAATGCTGTAAACGCTAACTCATAAATCAAGTAGCAAAAAGTCCTGTTCTTGGCTCAAAACTGGAGGTAGTTATCAAGGCTTTCCTTGACTTAGACTTTTGCCCAGTAGGTGGGATTCATCAACAGCTGGGTCTTATACTGTTTTGAAATCCAGTTTGGCCATTAGCCAGAACTCTTAATTTAAAAAAAAAGAAAAAAAAATGACCCACAGTGAAAAAAGCTTAAGTGCTATAGAAAACCAACACTCTTTTTACCTATGAATTTGAAATATGCTTCTGGTCATGATGAATTTAGGCATAGGGCTTTCAAGAGCAGTAATTGAAATACATTTGGCCAGAATCTGGGTAGGCCTTGGATTGATGCAAATGTGTGGACTTTTTTGTCCTACTACATTCAGGAAACTAAAAAAAGAAGCTTTCTGTAAAAGCATATTTGAAAGAAAGCTTTTTATGGCACAAAAGCTTCCCCCCCCCCAAAAAAAAAAAGAAAAACTGGGAGAATGATCCCTGACTTTGTTCAATGTATTCACATTCAAATAAGAGATTAAAAAAGGAAATTTGTCATGGCATCTAAATAAAAATATTGAAGACTATTGTGAGCAACTTCTTAATTACATAGGAATTGCACTAAAAAAGGAAAAGAAAAAACTGGAAGTTATCTCTCTTTTACTGTGTTCATTACATCTTGTTAATTCTCTTACAGGAAACTATCATATTTGTTCTGCTTTGTATTACAATTATTTTTATACAGGTTTTATCTTCCCTACCTGTCTACAAACTCCTGATGGGGGGAAAAAAAAGGATAATAAGGATAAAAATAATTACATAGGAATTGAAGAGTAGGGTTTTCTTCCTTACACTTCAAGGGCCATCATTTCAACATTCATGTTGGAGGTCTTTTTTATGTTGATGGTGACTATTAGGCTATGTGCACTATATGTAGTCTTTAACCAACTTAGTAGAGAGCTCTATAATGCTAATAGTAGTATTTGAATAATCCAGAAACTTCTTTGATATATGCAAATTTAATCCTGAAGTTTGTACATTTTTATAACACCTATAGAATTGTAATTAGATATTTGAAAAACAGGCATAGACAAAACTCTTGTCAACTAGTGAATTTCCAAGAATTTGCTGAACTTGGATAACAATAATATAAGGTACCTTATTTTTCTGAACACACAACAGTAAGAGGTGTACCAAATCACTCTCATTGAAAGCCATCAGATTGAGAAAATAAATGTAAGGAATCCTTACTAATTCTACTTTAGGTGCCTTTGTATTCTAAAAAGGTATCCCAGGGAAGTGAAATGTAAATATCTTTATTTTCAAAGTGTTCAAAAAATCAGAAATCCTCTTTAATTATGTTTTCAGTTAGCTTGGTTTGTATTGTCACTAGGCAAAAATAGTGTGATGGAAAATGGGGTAGACTGGGATTGTGAAAGATTTCCTAGTTATCTGTCGGGTCAAGTTAACTAATTGGAGGCTGTTTCTTCCTCTGTAAAATGGTGATAATGTTATTTGTAGGGCCCAACTCACCTTTTTGTGTGTGTGTGTGTGTGTGTGTGTGTGTGTGTGTGTGTGTGTGTGTGTGTGTGAAGATTAAAATGAAATCACATTTGTGCAATCCTTTGCACTACATAAATATCAGTTATTATTATGGTTTTTTTTTCTCATTTTTCTCATCTTTTTTGTTGGGTTTCAGATAGAAATAATCCATGGACAAGTTACTTGTTTTTCTCATCTTTTATTTCTTCATTTCCATTATTGAAGTTAACACTGAGAGATCAAGTGAACAAGATTCATTTAAGTTATTGAAAAATATTTTCCTTAAGGAATAGGCTTTTTTACCACATCAGGAAAAAGATTTTGCCATGTGAGATATATCTGTGTTTAGAAAAAGATAATTCTGATATACTTTGAAAATGAAATTCAAGATATTTTGATCTTATGTCTCTCTGGAGTATAAATAAAATTGTTAATAGGGTCAGGTCCCAAGTCATCCTGTGTGTGAAATCTAATGACCCAAATTTAGCTGGCAAAGAAGCCTGTGGTCGATAACACATTCATGTGTCTTAACAGCTGGAGAACAGATCATCTGAAAAAACTATGTAGCGCCTATACTACAAATGTTCATACTCTATAATAGTATTTCTACCTCTCTAGAACTTAAAAAATCTCCTAATATAACTTAAAGCTCTGGTTTAAAAAAAAAAAAAAACAGAAAACAACCAACACCAACATTTCACACTAACTTGGTTGCATCAATATTGGTGGAAAGAACAATTGTTGAGGTAAATTAAAAGTTCTACATGAGAAACATTAGATCCAGAGCTCTCCTGCCTTCTTTGGTCCAAAGTTTGGTATAAGCCAAAGAATGGGAAAAAAAATCCCTAGTCTGGTGAACAGTCTAGAGATTGAGGCTCATATCACTTCCTGTGTTTCAGCATTGGGTCCCTCACAAGATTGTAAGAAACAAAAGTATAATAAAATTATATTTCTGTTAGTATTTCTTTAGAGAGAGAAAAAAGCAACCTTTTTTTTTTCTTTCCTATTTGTGTTTGTATGTGCGAGAGGGAGAGACATGAGCAGACATACTATGATTGGAGAACTGCATGATATGAAATCTGAACTTTTTAAAGTTAAATTATGTTTGCGTGTATCCTTTTGTAATCCTTCAAATCAGAGTTATTGCTTACGAATCATAACTAGTTACGAGCTTGTCAGGGCCACAGTTAAAACACTGGTCTGTTTCAGAAGTTATGCTACCATATTATCTGATTTTCAGTCAGCATTAGTCAAAGCCAACTTTTTTGTAGCATTTTCCTCATGGTGATCCAAATTTTTTTTTTAAATTGGAAACTTTTAATACATTCCATATTAATTTGGAGATCTCGAGCTCCAGAAACACCTGGCAGCTCTCCTTTTTCCTAAAATTATTACTCTTCCATTCCTTTTTTTTTTTTTTTTTCCTATTTTGAAAAAGAAATTCTTGTTACTGGTAAAGTAACATTTGTTCCCTTTTCTTTCCTGTAAGTTATGAGATAAGTTCTCATTTCATACCTTTCCAGAAATCTGCTTTGATTGTGGTCTGACCTCAGAATCATGACTTATGAAAAGAAAAGTCGGTCATTAGAATTACTTCTGTGGGCATTTATTGTGAACCTCTAAAGTCATTTGCATTTTGTGTTGTGAAATTGAGATAGAAGAACAGATGAAAAGCACCACTTTGTCTAGAACTTGATTTCTATCTGAGACAAGAAAAAAATATCCTAATTTTTGTTAGTATTTCAAAATTTCATTTTCTCTTGAGAATTATAGTGGATTTTTTAAAAAGTATAATCCAGAACTCTTAGTCCTATCACACATTATAAAATTCCCAGAGCAGTGAGATGTTCTGAGGCCATTGTTCTCTACTCTGTATTATTCCTAAGGTTGTTCTGTTGGAGCAGTTTTGTAGAACCAAGGACACTCAATGGGCTTTAAAAGATCTGGACCACCTGATTTTCTTTTAAGACCAATACCATGCCAAAACTATCCCAATTTCTTTCTTTCTTTCTTTCTTTCTTTTTTTTTTTTTTGAGGGGGGTTGGGGTGGGGCAGGAAATACATCTTTTAGCAAAAGCCAAATAACTATTGCAAAAAGAAGCTGCAATTTAACAAATATTTTAACATATTTAACATGTATTGGACTACCTGCCATCTAGGGAGTGGGGGGAAGGAGGGGAAAATTTGGAATAAAAGGTTTTGCAAGGGTCAATGTTGAAAAAATTACTCATGCATATGTTTTGTAAATAAAAAGCTTTAATAAAAAAAAATTTAAAACACTTAAAAAAAAAAAAAAAAGAAGCTACAGCAAGTTCTGTTGGAGAACCAGGATGTATTTATGTCAAAGGAAGCTCTCATTATTATTTATTAATTGTAAAAGGAAAGAAAAAATAGGGTTTCCTGGAAAAGGATAAAGGTTCAATATGATAAACTCCCGAAAAGCAATAAAAGGCCAAAGAATTCAGAAAAATAAAGGACAGGGAGAGTAAAAGAGATGATTTATCAACATGGCAAGTGTATTACCAAAGGCAAGGTAAGCAGCCATATTTCATCCTGATTAAGGTACTGGAGGATGGGATTCTGTTTAGATGAGTTAACTTGATCACACTTTATGTGTAGAAGCAGCCAAAAGTAATTGGATGTGACATTGATAAAAGCATCTGGAATACCCTTAAGCTTTTTGTTTAAACCCCCAATATTTTTGTTCTACTAAATAGTTAAGTACCATCATAGTTAAGGTAAGCTCTAAAACTGGAAAACATTTTCCCCTCTATTCTCTTGGTGATAGATCTAGTACCAAAGGATTATAAATTAGGAAGACAAATTTATTAATATTTAGGTCATTCTGGGTACTTGAGGAATATCAAACATGTTTGACTTCTTTTTAAAGGCTTATTGATTTATTACCTGTTCTTCCCAGAAAATTGATCTACTTACATATCATATTTTGGTACCACATTTTAAAGTTTCTGAATGTCTTGGATGGTTCTTTAAAAGAGCAGAGAACTAAATGTGAAGGTTTAGTTTCAATTTAAGGATTTGTGTTTTCTTATTTTATTTTAAATCAAGGAACTTTAGAGTTGCATTTGTCTTGACTTTTCTATACAGATTACAGTTTTTAAAAGGTTAATTATTTTCTAACCATGTACCAGTGTTTTTATTTTATTCTTCCTAAATGTAGGTAAGGTGCAAAGCTACAACAGAAAATAGCACAGCTTGAATTCCTATTAGGAATGGTTTTTTATGAAACTACATGCAAGTGTAAAGATTTTAGGAATGCTGGCTCTTGGATGTCAGGCATTAAATCAATCATTGAAATCTCATTCACAGGGCAATTTGCCAAGTTATACCAAGAAAGAAATAAGTTGTGTGATTTAGTTCAGTCAATAAAGCATAGTAGTCTACATCATTCCACTACTGAAAGGCAATCAAATAATGAACTATCAGCCACTTTTGAGTGGGGGTAGGAGACTTATAAAAAGCAAATCATAGCAAGCAAACCTGATTATTTTTATGGATAGAATTTCAGATCTGTGAATCAAGAAACACTGTAGATGAAGTGTTGTTATTAAAGGGAACAGAGCCAAGCAGCTACAGAAAAAAAAAATCATTAAGGGAATTGATATTTTGAAAGAAAGTTAAAGGAGATATATGTGTACATCCTGGACGAATAACAGTGTACAGAACGTGAAGGGTGGAATCATCAAGGAAAGGTTCAGTCTGGTGTTAAAGAAAGTAGCAGGATGAAGGGAAGGATAAATTTAGACTTCACTTCAAAGGAAAACATCGATCTCAAATGGGGTGCTGCCTTTTAAAGGAAACTGGAAGCAAGGGCAGTCATTTGGGACATTTTTATTTGAATGGATAAAAGCCTAGGAAAAATTAATGATTGCAACAATCTTATTCTGTTAGGAAGTCTGGTAAGAACCTTCCTTTGGGGAAGTTTCTATGTGCATATTTTCCTATTCTTTTTTTTTTTTTTCTTAAGAACAAGGTACTTGCTACTTTTTTTCCAAAAAAAGATTTTAGATTTTCAATCCTAAATCTTTTTCCTGGGGGAGAAGGAAGGGAATACAACTTTTCCTGGATGTTGATTTGGACAGCACTTTGTTGCTTGTATTATATTTCTGCACAAATCTTTTACTATTACTTTTACTATTACTATCTTCATTTTTCATTAAAACATAGCAAATGGAGTTTGCTTATTTTAGATATGTATTTTACCTGTTTGTAGGTGATGCAAATTCCATTATTAATATCATTGATTGCAGATGGAAAAGTAAATTGCACCCTGAAAAAGTATAAATTTTCTCTTAATGAGAAAATTGTCCAGTGGCACAAATGTTCTTCACTAAATTTCACTCAAAGCATAGAACTTTGATATTGTGTTTTGGTCCTGGGAAAATTTGAAGTCTAATATTTGGGGAACAGTTATCTGAATTTAGGCATCAGAGTTCATTTAAAATAAAGATAAGATATTCCCAAGAATTCACACCTCTAAAACTTTAATTCTAAATGTAGAAATTTGCCATAGAGACTTTGGAACAAACAGACTGAAAGAAAGAAACAAACTAAAATCTCACCTGCTTCACTCCAACCCTAGACTATATTGAACCTTAAATTCATTTGATGAAAAAGTATTACACATAAAATGATTTTGACATTTGCTAATAATAAATGCGGAAGAAATGGGAAAAGACATCAAAATATTTAAAAACCAAATTCAGGGCATTTAGATCATTTTTCCAGTTACTATTCTTGCCTGTTTGTGGATGAGCTTCTTAGTAAAATGTATGTTTTTCCCCCAAGTATTTGAAGAGAAAGAACTTAAAAGGAAACTTCTGTTTCCAGACAATACAAAATCACAGTGATCTTTGTATTGCCTTTTTTTAAAAGCAAAAGAAGAGAAAAAAATGTTTTTAAAAAATCAAGTTTTAGGGGGCAGCTAGGTGGCGCAGTGGATAGAGCACCAGCCCTGAAGTCAGGAGGACCTGAGTTCAAATCTGGTCCCAGACACTTCCTAGCTGTGTGACCCTGGGCAAGTCACTTAACCCCAATTGCCTCGGCAAAAAAAAAAAAAAAAAAAATCAAGTTTTTGTAAATGATGGAATAGATTTTAAAGAACCATAGAAATGCTAGGCATATTTTTTTTTTGTCCTTTGACGGTCTTCTGTTTAAATCAATTTTTTAAAAAAATTCAAGCATTTTATCTAAATCATTAATTTTTTTTTAAAAAAAATTTGTTAGGCTACTACTCATACGAAAGAGTTTACACTGACTCATTAAAATAAAGATTTGTATCTCTATGTAGTATAATGAAATAGTGGATAGTTGACTGACCGTGAAGTCAGGAGACCTAGGTTCAGATCTTGCTGTTAATCATGGATAAGTTACTTATTCTCTTCAGAGGTTTTCTGATCTATCAATTGAGAATAATCGTAGTTTCACTGTCCATTTCACAGAGTTGGTATGAAAATTTTGCAAGATCTTAAGATGCTATGTAAATGTAGGTGTTTGTTACTTTGTGTTCCTTAAGTAGAATGTAAGTTCCTTAACGACAAAAACTGTTTCCCTTTTCCTCTTTTTTATCTCTAGCACCAAGAACAGTGCTGTGCACAAAACAAACAATAAATATTTATTGAATGTTGTTTGGAGAGAAATTCCAATTGGATGGTGAGCCCAACTGCCAAGGGAGTGTACCACAAGGCAGTAGGGAAGTGAGGAAATAGAGACAAAAAAATGGGAAAAAAAAAATGTTTTGAGAAGTTTGAACCTTTTCAAAAGAAAGCAAGAGATAAAACAGGAACATTGTAGTATGGAATCATGTTATTAGGACTGGCAAGATAACCCATGTTTGCAATCAGATGAGAAAAGCTTTGGAGAGAGATTAAAGATGCATGAAAACAAAGTACTTCCAAGAAAGTGGCAAAGTTTAAAATTTCATGTTGAGAGGTGGAAATCAATTTTATTCTAAATATTAATACTAAAATAAACTGTGAATGTAAAATAGTTAGGGTTATTTTAATGTTTGGTGCAGTGATGGAAAGGAAGGAAAAACAAGGAAAGATTAATTGACTAGAACAATCTAGATTGAGGTATTTCAAAGGTTCTACAAACCTTTCCTGTTCCCCAGATCCTTGCAAAATTATATATAGCTTACTTAGTTTGCTGAAATTCTGTTGGAGCACTGTGGAAGTTGCTAGCTTTTTAAGATTGAGATCTCAAATGAGGAGGGGGGAAGGAAAAGAAGACAAAACTACAGCAATGGCCTCATTTCAAAATACAGCAGGCAGTTAACCAATGGGGGAACACATTTGCTGAAGCACACTGTCCAACAGGATCTATCAAGGTTCAGATTTTTTAAATGTAGGTAACACATACCAAAATCGTTTTCTACTTTATAATTGGGTCTGATTTATAAGTTGCTATAACTTATAGTTATGTTTCTATAAGTATCTTGTAGTTACTTATATGTCAATATAACCAAGGTTTATATATTGAATTACTCTTAATAAGGGATGCCTATTATATATTGGATCTAAAAAAGAAATACCAAATGAAAGGAAAGAGTACATGTGATTAGTATGTATTCATTATACCCATGACAATTAAGATTTAGGGTATCTGGTTTCAGGGGAAGAGACTTGTGTTTTCTTATACATCATATTTAATAAATTTATTTCTAAACATATCTACAGAATTTAAAAGCATCCTTAGTTCTTAAATTTATCATCTTGTGATGTAGAAAAAAGCATTGAATTTGGAGTCAGAGTCCTAGTTTGAATCCGGTTTCTGTTATTCTTAGTAGTTTTGTTAACTTGGGTAAATCATTTAGTTTCTTTAGCCCTTACTTTCCCCATTTATAAAATGAGGAAGTTGTTTTAGAGCTCTAAGGTTCTTTTCAGCTTTCAGTCTATAATCTTATTTGCTCTTGAAGCATTCAATTGCTTTTTTTTTTTTAAGAAGGGCATGAACAAATATTTTTAAGGCACTAAGGCATTCATAATCCTAAACCACTATGTGATGGAGTACTTGTTTTGCTCAAATAAAACTCCATTTATGCTAGAGGTTTTGTTATATTTAAGGTGCTAGATTTATTGATATTGACTAAATTCAAAGCAGTTACTTTGGATGTTATCTGCCACATCTTTTTGGTCATTTTGTTAATATTGATGAGGTGGAACAAAAACTTGTGAAAAATACAGTATTTGTTTCCACAAATCAAAAACAGTTATAACATTCCAAAAACTTTTTTGTTCTGCTTATCAAATTAATTGTTGTGACATCTGTGCAAAGGTTGAAGCTATTCAAGTGAATGTTTGTCATGGGAATGACTGTAAAAAGTCAAATCTGGATAGAAATTTGGAGAATACCCTCTTCAAAGAAATAAGAAGGAATGGAAGCATGATTTCCTTTTTCTCATAATGTATGTCAAGACCCAAATTACAAAGTAATAAGTTTACCTAAGGACCTCACATAGAGCATTTCAAAATTTGATTGGGTCTGATTACATATTTAGATTTTTTTTTAATTTTGTATAAATTTCTAAGCTCACTTTAGCATGTGTAGATTTCAAGAAATTATTATTCATTTTATTATATCATTTATGATTAAATGTCACTTACTACATTAGGCCAAACATGACCTTTCAAATGTAAATGTAACAAACATATCCATGATTATAATGGCTTTTCACTCAACAACATGAAATCAAGATCCTAAGTGTTCACATTATGGTCAAATGTAAAATAATATCAATGAATGACTTACTAATTTGAGAATATTTTAAGTATTTATAGAAATTGTTAATGCCTTTGAAAAGAATTGGAACCCCTTACATGATCACTTTATATATTCTGTATACATGATCACCTACTTACAGAGTATATACATTATGAATGCTCTCCATGTACTTTCCAAATGCTGCTTTCATCCCAAAGCAAAAAGTAGGACTAATATAAGAAATACAAGAAAATACAAATACAAGAAAAAAATTGAGAAATCATTGAAATGACTAGAACTTTGCTTCAAACAGGGCTGTACCTAGTACACAGGATACCCAAGCCAGATGGATATATCAATCTAATTTTCAGAGAGCAGGAATTAACAAACTATGGTCTGGAGGCCAAATATGGTTCACTACTCTTTTTTGTAGAGGCCTTGGGCTAACGATTGTTTTGACATTTTTATTTGGACCTCAGGCTATAGTTTGTCAACCCCTATAATAAAATATAGGGAATAGATTTCTGTTCCATAAGGTTCTTGGCCCTTACTCTCTGGAAGTCTTTTTCTTTTTCTTTTTTTTTTTCTTTTTGCTGAGGTAATTGGGGTCAAGTGACTTGCCCAGGGTCACACAGCTAGGGAACATTAAGTGTCTGAGATCAGATTTGAACTCAGGTCCTCCTGACTTCAGGGCTGGTGCTCTATCTACTGCTCCACCTAGCTGCCCCCTGGAAGTCTTTTCTGATAGCTATTTTTCATTCGCCATTTGCATAGTGAAAGTTCATTTCCTCTTGTTCTGTCTTCAGTAAAAATTGAGAAGATAGGATAGAAGGTTCTGAAATAAGTTCTAAAAATCCACTCTTGAGAGACTGTTACTGAGCTGTAATTTTTAGTTTATAGATAGTAATAAAATCTAGAGAGGGATGGAGGTGAGAAAAGACAGGCAGTGCTAATTCTTGGCATTCCAAATTAAATACCAAAATTCCAAAAAAGGGATTTGCTCTGACAAGATTTACAGCAGTGATAAAGATCCTAATGCCATTTGAATCTCAGGGAGGCAGGTAAATTGTTGCATATCCTTAGAGATGGCAGAAGTAAGTAAAATTACAGAACACTAGCGTGTTTGTGCAAGTTAAAGATAAAACTAATTTCTTAGACTTTACTGCACTAGTGAAATGTTTGTACTGAGCTTGGATCTTGCCTATGAATGGCAGACTATTTGGAGGGAAGTTACAAAAGGAGCCAGAAAAGAATATGTTTGGGAGAAATATTATAAGGAAATGCAAGATAATGAAAAGCAAATTTTCATCTTCAGGAGGTTGACAAAATTTTTAAAAATTCAAAAATTCCAAGAAGTAGCAAAATGGTAAGCAGATCTATAAGTTAAAAGATTTTGTGACTGTACAATACTTAGGACAAAGTATTATTTTAAAAGCAACCAGAAAATGTTTTAAAAGTTTAAGTGTAATGCAAACATATGTTTGTAGACATACACACATTAATGTGTGTGTATATAAAAGCATTAATGGTAAAGTGTCATTTATGTGTACTTTAGGCACTCTGGATATTTCCAAAAAAGAATGAGGGTTTTAATAATGGGTTTGGTTTGATATTGTAATTTGAGTTTCGGCAGTTGTAACCTCTGTGTATGGAGTCAATTTCAACCACAGTAAATTTATCACCCTCTCAGTTAGGCCCTTCTGCTTCTCCACAGTCTTTCTACCCTATCCTTTATCAACTCTCCATCTCATTTCCCCCACATTGACTGTTTCAAATCTTTTTATTTCATTCTACCATACCCCCTCCCACCATACAAGTGACAGCATTGTATTTCACTGAGAAGACCATCTGGTGTGAGCTTCCTAAGCTCCTTTCTCCCATTGTTCACACTTTCAGCATCATCTATCACCTAATCTCTCCTTCGTCCCTCAAGTCACAAAAGATATAACTTCTGTTCAAAATGAAAATTAATTCTTTTGTTTGTACTTTTTATGTCGTATTGTATTTTTATTTAATTTGTTTTTTAATGATAACTTTTATTTTTCAAAATACATGCAAAAAGTTTTCAACTTTGACCCTTGCAAAACCTTGTATTCCAAATTTTTCTCCCTTCCTCCTCCCTTAGACAGCAACTAATCCAATCTAGGTTAAACATATGCAATTCTTCTAAACATATTTCCTCATTTATCATACTGTACAATTGCTTATATTCTTGATCCCATTGCCTCCTTCAGGACTTGTTTTAGCAGTCATTCCCTTTTTTCACCTATCTTCAGTTTCTCATTAACTATTACCAAAAAATATGCTCATATCTCTGTATTTAAAAAAAAATTTCGTCACCTTTTTCTCCATCCACTTAGTGACTCACATTTCTCCTCTCTCCCATTCACTCTTAAATTAATTAGATACTGCCTGATACTGTATCTTTCCTTGCTACCCACTCTTTCATGAATCTCTTATAGTCTGGTTTCTCCACCACTCTGCCATGAAACTACTTTCGTAGAGCCCTAGTTGACTACTAATTGCCAAATTCTTTCCTCATCTTAATATTCTGCAGCTTTTAATATTATTCAGCACCCCTTCCTATTCAGTGTTCTTTCTTCTCTTCCCCTCACTTAAGAGATATTTTAAATTTATTCAACTAATATTTGAAAAAGCATATACTCAAATGTCACCACATTACAATGACTCCAATCAGAAATTTCCTTCTTAAATAATAATGCATGATAAATAACACAGATCTGGAATTTATATGCATATATAAAGTCAGAATCCATCTCTCTTATTTAAAAACAATATTTGCAATATCTCTACAAAAAGAAAAAGTTATTTGCTTCTTGGTTAAATGCCCTGCTAAAATAGTAAAAAAAAAAAAAATCTGTCATCATTAGTTTATTTATATTGTGTATACTATCTCACTCCCATGATGTTTTTGACAGCTCCACCTAATTGCACACTATACCATTATATTCTTTGATTTCTCCTGTTTCTGTGCTCGCTCTTTTTATGGTTCCTCATCCTTTCCCCAATCTCTCAGTGGGGATGTTTCCCAAGAGTTCTATTCTTCAAATGGGAAGAAAACATGGGGATGAAAAGGGTGAGTAATTATAAATTCCTTTAGGACAAGAAAAATCTCATTTCTGCCTGGTATATGTTAGATAGGTACTTTTTAAAATTCTTGTTGAGTAATGGAATGATTTTATCTATGTGTTTTATATGTATCTATCTCTCACCATTTTTATTCACTCTAGCAATTTTAGCCGCTACTTGTATATGAAAGAGGCTTTCAAATCTGGATTTGTGTCTCTTTGGAGTCCTAGTACTGCATCTTCAGTTGTCTTTAATCTCAATTTGTTGTTTAAGACACCATAGGAGAGCTCATAATTGAATATGGAGGTAGCAAAATTATAATTTATTATCAGTCAATGTTTGATTTCATATACCTACATACCTGGGTATGTGTGTGTGTGTGTGCGCACATACACACACGAAATTTCTCAGATGAAAAGGAGTTGTAAAGTGGAAAAGAAGCCTTGGCCTATAATATAGAACTACCTCTTTATCCCAGTGGAAACTCAAACACAACATGTCCCAAACTAAATTTATCTTTTCCTCAAAATCTGTTACTCCTTTTGACGATTATTTCTGTTGGTGGCACCACTTCTTACTCTGTCTCCTATGTCCAAAATTTGAAATTTTTATTCTCCTCAGAGGTGTTTTTTAAGTTTGATAGATTTTATCAAGTCTCTCCACCTCTATTCCCTTGACTGCCTCCAGGTTTCCCTTCCAGAACAAAAATCCTTACAGACAACTCTGGTCATGCTTCTCTTTTTCCAAAAAACATGTTGTCACCCCCTATTTCCTCCAAAATACAGTTTGGATTCTTTTGCCTGCCTTCACATCGTTCCATGGAGTGCCATTAGCCAACCCTTGCGGGCTTCCTTCATGTTTCTACTCTTCACACACTGTGCCCCTGAGTGGGCCCTGTGCTTTGCTATCTCCAAACCTTTGCTCATACTGTTCCCTTGGCCGGCTATGTCCTCCTTTCTCCCCCTTTTCTCAAACTCCTGCACAACTTCAGAACCTAGTTCCCATGCTTCTCCTCCATCTTGTTTTACAGCTCTCATATGCTTCAGTAATGTCGCATACTAGTTTTCTGAACTTTCTGAACTTAGTCCCCTAATAGGTACAAAGCTTTTTATGTCTTTCAGTGCCTAAGACACTGACAGTTCAGAACAAATGTGTGTTGAATAAATTCATGACTGTGTTCTTATATCACTGAAAGAGAAAAAGATAGAATTGTAAATCTTTGGCAGTTTAGTGTGATAATGAATCAGCTGGGTGCCATGCCTTCTCCTCCCTTCATATTTTCCCTCTTTATATCTCTCTATGCTATATAACATTAATTCAGAGAAGTTTTCAACATAAAATTTCAACTTAATTTCATCCAGAGCTGTCTTCCCATATTTAGCTTCCCTGTGAATGATTTAGTGAGTCTTGCTCAGAGTGAAAACACAGAGCAAATGAAGTAGCATTTGTTAGAAAATAAAGGTCGCGGCCTCACTCCGTGTCTAATGCTGTGCATGTGAGGTCAGAAGGCCAATTGATTATTCACTATTTCCCAGCATAGCTGGAGTTGTGCTAAAATATGAATACTGCAGCAGAAACTTGATATTCACTCTGTCTGAATGAATTTGCTAATGAAAGGCAAACTTTAACCATCGTGAGTTTTATAAAAGACATTCATGTTGAAGACTATAGGATCAGTGGATAGTTTCTCCTGAACCAACTAAAGAAAAATCCATTGATCTTTTTGAGCCATATTTTCACCTCAATTTAAAACATCCAAAAGATAAAATTTTTAAAATATATTTAAAAATAGTATTTCCCCATGTTTTCCCCTATTTTCTAGTTGGCCTTCCATTCTAAGGTTGCTTATGCTTACATGACTTTAACAGTTTCAAAGAGGAGCTATCTGTTTGCTAGATTTAACTTCTCCCAACAAAGAAATATACACTAAGCACAAAGGGTAAATACTGTTGCAATTGACTTACTAATATGTATTCTGCATTTATATTATTAACTTGCTAGCTAAAAAAGCCAAGAAAATGCCCTTCTAATTGCTTATATGGCCTGATCTAAACTGTAGGTACAGTTCATTTGGAATCTTCTAATGCAGGATGGCCCATCCAGTGAAGGTTCTTTTTTAAGTTTTGGGTGTCATTCAAAGTTCTCCTCCAACACATTTTTGCAGAATATGTGCTTTCTTTTGTAACATCAAAGGTACTGATACTCTAGTTCTATAAGTCCCATTGATCTTATCAAGAAACTAAAGAAATAATACAAGTTCTTGGTTCTCCAAATTAGAGCCTTTTAATGAGTTTATAGAAAAAGTGAATCTTTACTTTCATATACACTTTTCAGCCATTTCTCCTTTTTCTGCTGCCTTATTTCTGCTTCCTCTCTTCCTCCTCCCTCACCCTGCTTTAAAAAAGAAAAGAAAGGGGGGCGGAGCCAAGATGGCGGAGTGAAAAGGTGACTTTCTGCCTCTCCTCCGATCTTCTCTCAAATCAACAATAAAATAAGCCTC
>JAJPUD010000976.1:230635-396037 GCA_023553655.1 Myrmecobius fasciatus
CTGCTGGGAAAATTGGAAACTAGTGTGGAAGAAATTAGGGCTTGACCCATACCTAACACCACATACCAAGATAAGCTCTAAATGGGTTCATAATCTAGATATAAAGAGTGATATTGTAAGCAAATTAGAGGAACGTAGTATAGTTTACCTCTCAGACCTGTGGAGATGGAATAAATTTATGTCCAAAGAAGATCTGGAACTCCTAATTGAACACCAGATAGATAATTTTGATTATATTAAGTTAAAAAGTTTCTGTACAAATAAAACTAATGCAGACAAGATTAGGAGGGAAGCATCAAATTGGGAAATCATCTTTACATTTAATGGTTCTGATAAAGGCCTCATTTCTAAAATATATAGAGAATTGTCTCACATATATAAGAATTCAAGCCACCCTTCAATAGATAAGTGGTCAAGGGATATGAACAGACAATTTTCAGATGATGAAATTAAAACCATCTCTAGTCATATGAAAAGTTGCTCCAAATCACTATTGATCAGAGAAATGCAAATTAAGACAACTCTGAGGTACCACTACACACTACACACATATTGGCTAAGATGACAGTAAAAGATAACGACGAATGTTCGAGGGGATGTGGGAAAACTGGGTCACTGATACATTGTTGGTGGAACTGTGAACGGATCCAACCATTCTGGAGAGCAACTTGGAACTATGCCCCAAAAGTTGTCAAACTGTGCATACCCTTTGACCCAGCAGTGTTTCTACTGGGCCTATATCCCAAAGAGATCTTAGAGGAGGGAAAGGGACCCACATGTGCAAGAATGTTTGTGGCAGCCCTTTTTGTGGTGGCTAGAAACTGGAAACTGAAGGGATGCCCATCAATTGGAGAGTGGCTGAATAAATTATGGTATATGAATGTTATGGAATATTATTGCTCTGTAAGAAACGACCAGAAGGACGATTTCAGAGAGGCCTGGAGAGACTTGCATGAACTGATGCTGAGTGAAACGAGCAGAACCAGGAGATCATCATACACAGCAACAACAGTATTACATGATGATCAATTCTGATGGATATGGCTCTCTGCAACAAAGAATTGTCTCAAACCAGTTCCAATTGTTCACTGAAGAAAACCATATACACCCAGAGAGAGGGAAATGAAATATGGACCACAACGTAACATTTTCATGATCTCTACTGACATTTGTTTGCATTGTGTTGCCTTTCTCTGATTCTTTTTTTTTCTTGTAGATAGGATTTTTCTTGCATAACTTCTCAAGCATTTCAACATTATTAGCATGTAGTGGACTTCCTGCCATCTAGGGGAGGGGAGGGGACTGGGTGTAAAATTTGTAATGGAAAGAAAGCTTTGTAAAGATCAACGTTGGGGAACTACCCATACATATGTTATACAAATAAAAAGCTTCAATAAAAAAAAAAAAAGAAAAAAAAAACAGGCACAGATATTGAGTGTAAGATTTTAGGTGAGGATTGAAATGGTAGAATGTTGTGTGCAAGAAATCTCAAAGGAAAAGTGAAGACCACCATAGCTAAATGACACCATAGCAGAGCCAGAAATAAAAACCTGACTGAGATTTAATGAAGTTTTTAGGGTACTGAAGGAACTTTAGACATCATCTAATTCAGGTCCCTCATTTTACAAATGAGGTAAGTAGAGCCCCCCAAAATTAACTCATTGGCCCAAGTCTGCAAAGCTAGTGAAATAGCAAAGAACCTCAGACTTCTAACTTTATTACTTTTTCTACTGTGCCAAACTTCTTCAGTAACTTTGAACATGAAATTAAAGTCAATTACTTAATAAACATTTATTAAATTCTTACCAGCTATATGCTAGGCACTCTGCTAAGCATCCTCAAGTCCTATCCACCAAATCAACAAAAGTTCTTGTTGAATTTAAGTGAGTAAATTTCTGTCTTTCCTGATATCTCTCATACTATTTGTTCTTCCAAATTAAATAGTAAATGTTGTATTTTTGTGTTTTTTTTTTTTTACAAATAGGTTCAAAAGCCACTGAAACTCTTCTTTTAGAAGATTTTCGAGTTTGAAAAAAATTTGTCTCCAAATTTTTTAGATGTGCCAGTGTAAGAATTTTAATAGTCGAAAACACTTTCAAAAACCCAGAAAGGGAGAGAGCAAGTATCCAGGAGAAAGGGGATGGGTAGCAGTTTCCAAAGACAAGATCAAGAAGGATTGAGGAAAGGTCTTCAGATTTGATAAATAAGAGATCCTTGGTAACTTTGGCTAGTAGTTTCAGTTGAATAAAGAGTCAAGAAAAATGAGGCATTTGAGAACTTGGAAGACTAAGAATATTGATGTACTCATGGGAATAGGGAAGTTTGTAAGAGAGATAGGGTTGGGGAGAAAGATAGCATGAGTTCTAAAGTGCATCTATATCTGCTTATTCTGTGCAACCTGTTTGCAAAGTGGTTTGGGAGAAGAAGAAGGTGGATCAGATCTTAATCACTGGTTACTGCTCCCTTGCTCCCAAGCTCAGAATACACCTGTTGAAAAGTACTTGCAACATTTGGAACTATGCTCAGAAAATTAACTGTGCATACCTTTGACCCAGCAGTGTTTCTATTGGGCCTATATCCCAAAGAAATCATTTTTTAAAATTTTCTTTTATTTTCAAAACATATGTATGGGTAATTCTTCAACCTTAACCTTACAAAGCTTTCTGTTACAAATTTTTCCCCTAGTCCCCACCCCTCCCCTAGATGGCAGGATATCCACTACATGTTAATTATGTTAAAATACTTGACAAATTGAATATATGTATACATATTTCCACACTTATCATTGTTGTGCAAGAAAAATCGTATCTACAAGAAAGAAATATCAGATAAAGGAAACACAATGCAAGCAAACATCAGTAGAGAGCATGAAAATGTTATGTCATGGTCCACATTTCACATCCCTCTCTCTGGGTGTATATGGCTTTCTTCAGTGAACAATTGGAAGTGGTTTGAAACATTTCATTGTTGAAGAGAGCCGTGTCCATCAGAATTGATCGTCATATAGTATTGTTGTTGCCGTGCATAATGATCTCCTGGTTCTGCTCGTTTCACTCAGCATCAGTTCATGAAAGTCTCTTCAGGCCTCTCTGAAAATCGTCCTGCTGGTCGTTTCTTACAGAACAATAATATTCCATAACATTCATATATCATAATTTATTCAGCCATTCTCCAACTGATGGGCATCCATTCAGTTTCCAGTTTCTAGCCACTATGAAAAGGGCTGCCACAAACATTCTTGCACATGTGGGACCCTTTCCTTCCTTTAAGATTTCTTTGGGATATAAGCCCAATAGAAATGCTGCTGGGTCAAAGGGTATGCACAGTTTGGTAACCTTTTGAGCATAGTTCCAAATTGCTCTCCAGAATGGCTGGATCCGTTCACAATTCTACCAACAATGCATCAGTGTCCCAGTCTTCCCACATCCCCTCCAAAATTCGTCATTATCTTTTCCTGTCATTTTAGCCAATCTGACAGGTGTGTAGTGATAGCTCAGGGTTGTCTTAATTTGCATTTCTCTGATCAATAGTGATTTGGAGCACCTTTTCATATGACTGCAAATAGTTTTAATTTCATCCTCTGAAAATTGTCTGTTCATATCTTTTGAACATTTATCAATTGGAGAATGGTTTGAATTCTTATAAATATGAGACAATTCTCTATATATTTTAGAGTTGAGACCTTTGCCAGAAACCTTAAATGTAAAGATGATTTCCCAATTTATTGCTTCCCTCTTAATCTTGACTGCATTGGTTTTGTTTGTACAAAAACTTTTTAACTTAATATGGTCAAAGTTATCTATCTGGTGTTCAATTAAGAGTTCCAATTCTTCTTTGGACATAAATTTATTCCATCTCCATAGGTCTGAGAGGTAAACTATATTACATTCCTCTAATTTACTTATAATATCACTCTTTATATCCAGATCATGAACCCATTTAGATCTTATCTTGGTATGTGGTGTTAGATGTGGGTCAAGCCCTCCAAAGAAATCATAAAGGAAGGAAAGTGCCCCACATGTGCAAGAATGTTTGTGGCAGCCCTTTTTGTAGTGGCTAGAAACTGGAAACTAAATGGATGCCCATCAATTGGAGAATGGCTGAACAAATTATGGTATATGAATGTTATGGAATATTATTGTTGTATAAGAAACGACCACCAGGACGATTTAAGAGAGGGCTGGAGAGACTTGCATGGACTGATGCTGAGTGAAATGAGTAGAACCAGGAGATCATTATACACAGCAACAACAAGACTATATGATGATCAATTCTGATGGGCACGGCTCTCTTCAACAATGAAATGTTTCAAACCACTTCTAATTGTTCAGTGAAGAAAGCTATATACACCCAGAGAGAGGGATGTGAAATGTGGACCACAACATAACATTTTCATGCTCTCTATTGATGTTTGCTTGCATTGTGTTGCCTTTCTCTGATTTTTCTTTCTTGTAGATACGATTTTTCTTGCACAAAAATGATGTGTGGAAATATGTATACATATATTCGATTTGTCAGGTATTTTAACATAATTAACATGTATTGGATATCCTGCTATCTAGGGGAGAGGTGGGGAATAGGGGGGGGAAATTTGTAACAGAAAGCTTTGTAAGGGTTAATGTTGAAGAATTACTCATACGTATGTTTTGCAAATAAAAAGTTTTAATGAAAGAAAGAAAAATACTTGCAACAACTTCAAGAGAAAAATGCTCAGGGAAAAGAGGGAAGCAGGAAATATTGCTTGTGCAGCTATTTGGAGTGTCTAAGTCCGACTTAGGTTATTATTTTCATGAGAATTAATTAGGTTAAGGGAATAATGGAGGTAAACCCATAATTTGCTCTTGCAGGCAAGTGAGGATGTCACCCATCTTCTGACTCTCAAGTTGGCTGATCTTTTATCTCTTGGGGATCAAGCTATAGCTCCCAGATTGGAAATAACATATATAACTGATACTTTTTAGCCAAATTCCTAATATTTTTCATGAATTATTCTTTCTTATTTTTTATTCTCTCCCTGATATTTTTTTTCTTTTTTTTAATAAAGCTTTTTATTTACAAAACATATGAGTGATTTTTCTACATTGACCTTTGCAAAAACTTTTTTTTTCCCAAGCTTTTCCCCTCCTTCCCCCCACCCCCCACCCCTAGATGACAGGTAATCTAATACATGCTAAATAGGATAAATTATATGACAATTGTATACATATCTATACAGTTATCTTACTGCACAAGAAACATCAGATCTAGAAAGAGAAGAAGAAAAAACAACCTAAGAAGGGAAACAAAATGCAGGGAAATATTCACAGAAAGTGTTAAAATGCTGTGTTATGGTTCACACTCAGTTCCCACAGGCCTCTCTCTGGATGTATATGACTATCTTCATCGCTGAACAATAGGAACTGGTTTGAATCACATCATTGTTGAAGAGAACCACGTCCATCAAAATTGATCATCGTATAGTCTTGTTGCTGTGTATAATGTTCTCCTGGTTCTGCTGATTTCACTCAGCATCAGTTCATGCAAGTCTCTCCAGGCCTCTCTGAAATCCTCCTGTTGGTCGTTTCTTACAGAGCAATAATATTCCATAACATTCATATACCATAATTTATTCAGCCATTCTCCAATTGATGGGCATCCTTTCAATTTCCAGTTTTTTGCCACTACAAAAAGGGCTGCCACAAACATTCTTGCACATGTGGGTCCCTTTCCCTCCTCTAAGATCTCTTTGGGATATAGGCCCAGTAGAAACACTGCTGGGTCAAAGGGTATGCACAGTTTGATAACTTTTTGAGCATAGTTCCAAATTGCTCTCCAGAATGGTTGGATCCGTTCACAGTTCCACCAACAATGTATCAGTGTCCCAGTTTTCCCACATCCCCTCCAACAGTTATCATTATCATTTCCTGTCTCTCTCCCTGATATTGAGGAGCCAAAGGCTCATATGAGGTCCCAGGTGTACTTAACTTAAACCAAATTCCTAGACATTCAGGTCCTGAGGATGTTTTTTGTTTTGTTTTTAAGTATGGTAATGTATTAGTCTATGTTCCGTCTAAAAACATGTAGCTTACTGTCACATTATAAAGGTGATTAAATATAGGAAAAGAATAAGAATAGGAATCAGTAAAACCAGAATCTAGTCCAACATTTGCTGGGATGTGTTCAAAAAGTTATCTTACCATTAGTCTTCAGTTAACTTATCTGTAAAATGAAAAAAATTAGTCTGTCAGCAAACATTTATTATAAATGAATAACTACTTTGTGCCAGGCACTATGTAAGGTGCTAGGGAGGCAGATAAAGATGAAATAGTCTCTGCTATCAAGGAGCTTACTGTCCAAATGGGGATATAGCACATATGTACATAGGTATACTCAGGATACAAGGTGATCTTATTAGGGTATAGGCACTAGGAGCCGGGCGGCAAGGAAAGGCCTCCTGCTTAATCTGTATCATGAAGAAAACCAGTGATCTTAAGAAGCAGAGGAAGAGTTTTCCCAGCATGAAAATAACAGAGAAGAGGCCCATTTAGTTGGGAGACAACACCATTTGTGAAAAACAGGCTCATTGGTAAATCCCTTTCCAGTTCTTTCCAAGATTTTATAATTTCACAATAAAATTTCATCTTATATGAGTATGATTTGTATACTGTGGATCACTCTCAACATTGAGAAAATCCAGAAGGGCAATTGTTGAATCTTAAGAAATGATTTGTGTCCCAAAGAAGATCCAAATGGTATGTTAGGATTTTTGTCAATTAAGCAAATGAATTTCATATTATTATCTGAAGATACTTCCAAAGAAGACTTAGATTTTCACTGTTTATTGATCTGAGGTGTTCAGAGTTCAGTCTTACCTACATTTGTCCCAAGTCTTACTTACATTTGTCTCCTTGATACATTATGTCTAATGTATGTGTTTGAAAATACTTGGCAGTCTGTGTATATTTGACTAGTTTCTAGAAACATTCCCATATCTCAAGCAAGCTTAATTCATCCTGCCTTAGACAATAGGCAAGTAAGAAAGACAAATACTCTAGCTACAAGTTATTCATCATATGATCTGCTTAGTACCAATCTGACCCTCTGGCTGCATTCTGAAAAGATGGCAACCTTTGGTACATGAAAGTGTTCCTTGAGGTTGTAGAGTGGTCTGAGTTACAGTAGAAGGTATCCCAGCCAAGCCACTTTTGAGTGCACACTGCCATTAAGAGAGAGGAGAGGGCTGGGAGGTGAGATGGAATTGAACAGCATCAGGAAAGCACACGAGCTTTAGAAAGAGACTGTGTGCACTACTAACAAGAAATATTATCTGAGATTGATGATTTTTCCACTTTACTTTCAAAGCATGTGAAGGTGTTCAATATTTATTAGCTAATCTATATAGCAAGACTTTTAATCCATTCATAAACTAAAGAACATTATTATCCTGAACCTCCATATCTCAGATACTTGATGTTCAGCTTAGAGCCAGAAATTTTACCATGCAGTAATAGAATATGAAGTAAAAAGGAAAGGGGAAATGACCCTAAGAAGTAGCACCTGAGACCATCTATGGTGATAGCTGCTGCATATATTTGGTCTGATATCATTATGTGGTGTGTAGAAGATTTAACACAGACTTCAACACAGATGATGCTTCGTTTTAAATCTTTGGTAAAGAAGCTTCTCTGCAAAAATTATCTTTCTGACTGTTCCCACTGACTTCAGTGTCTTCCCTTGCCAATCCATTCTTCACACAGCTGCCAATTTATTCTTCCTAATGCCTAGGTCTCACCATGTTACTTCCCAGCTCCAAAGCCTTCAATGACCCACTTTTGTCTGTAGAATAAGAAATCACAAACTGCTAAATCTTGTATTTAAGACTTCCACAGTCTGGCTGCAATCTGCTTTTCCAGACTTATTTAACAATATTCATTTACACACAGCACTTGGAAGTCTGTTATCCATACACAATACCCTTTCATTCACTCTGTATTCTGATCAAGCTAAATAATTTCCTGATTTTTGTCCTGGCTTCTCCATATGCTGGGACCAACTATGCATTCTTTGTTTGGCTATACACTCTTTCCCCATCTCTGCTTATTGAAATCCTTTTGCTTAAATTAAATTCAGGTCAAGTTCTAGCTCCCTCTGTGAAGCTTTCACTAATTTCCACTGCTAGATAAAAGTGATGATGCTCTCCTCAGATTTTCTTAAAGTACTTTGTAGTTCTCCTTTTTTTTAGCCACATCATATCTTCTGTTCTGTTTATTCATATATATGTATTATTCTCTACCTCCCTCCACCCCTACTAGATTGTAAATTCCTTGAGGGAAGGGATTTTGTTTTTTTCTTGGTATAGCTGGTATTTAGCACATAGATAATAAATGTTTGAATGAATTTATGAATACTTGTGTAGTATCCACAGTGTCCACAAAACTTTAGGTATTTTGAGTGTGACTCCTTCCCTTGAAGAGCCTTTAGTTTGATTGAGAAGATAAGACTTACACACAAGAAATATTTGGAGAACATTACACAATAGAAATATTATCAAATGCTGAACTGTGTATGGAAAGAATAACTGTGTTTCAGAGTACAAGGAGAAATTGATAAACAATAGGAAGGAGGTGAAAGACTGTGCTGTTGGTAAATATTTCATAGTTGCTTATATTAAGTTCTAAAAACTTTTGTTGAAATACTTTCTAGGATTAAACATCACTTTTGTGGTTGTTCGGTCATTTTGGTCATGCCCAGTTTTTTTGTGACCTCATTTAGGCTTTTCTTGGCAAAGAAACTGGAATGGTTTACTATTCCCAGCTCATTTTAAAGATGAGGAAAGTGAGGTAAACAAAGTTAAGTGACTTGCCTAGGCTTACACAGCTAGTCTGAGGCTGAATGTGTACTGAGATCTTACTGTCTCCAGATCCGGTGCTCCATCCACTGCTTTTGTTGATTGTTGACCAAAAATGTTTTGTAATTTTCACTGTCAGTCTGTGAAGATACTGGGTTTTTTCCTTCTTATTAAAAAATTAATATATTCAACATGTTAAGAAGGTACTTTATATTCATTATAATCAAGTATAGCACCATGCCAGGTCCTGCAGAGAATGTAAAAGAAAAGTAAGACATGAAATCTGCTCTCCAAGAGTTTACATTCCAGTTGTAGGATCTGGATGCATATATATGTATATATATGCAAATTAATTTAGCATGGTTGAATGGTGCAGTTAGTGCCTTAAGTCTAGAGAAGGCAAAAGTCACTGTAGAATGAAATTGTTAGAAAAAGCTGACTTTTTGAAGAAGGCAAACTCTGGAAAATGAAAAGGACTGAAATAGGTAGAGAGCAAGGGAAAGGGTAGTTTGGCAATCTGAAGGGAAAACATGAACAAAGACTTCATGTCCAGCATAAGCACAGAATATTCCTGGAACAGTAATCAGATGAAGAAGACCTTGTGATCACTGATTTGTTCTTGCTTTGTTGTCATGCACCAAATTAAGAGTTCAGATGTTTGATATTCATTAGAGGGAACTCTGAAATGTTTGAGAATCTAAACAAAAGCTTCTTTACAAATGACTTTTTCCACATGCAAGATTTACTATTTTCTGTTTACTACATTCACTTAACTGAAAGCTGTTGTTTTTTAGAGTGCCAGCACTTAATTCATGCATGAAAGTATGTGCCTACTAAAACTATTGGTTTCGATTGTGTGAGAATTATATATGCCAGAGAAAATGTTAAATCTGCTGAAATTCCAAGTTGTCATGGAGTGTTCTGTGGCTTTTCTTTGTACCAGAAGCAACATTTGGGGTTAGAATTGACCAGGCTGATGATCCTTTGAAAACTCATTAGCAGATTAAGGCATTAATCCTGGTGTTCATTTCTATGCTTTGTGTGTATTCTGTAAATGTCCTTAAGCTTCCATGTGATGGTCCACATTTGTAAAGTACTATAGAATTAGAATTCTTCTCATTAAGGAGTTACCACCAGTGTCTTTACTTTACAGTTAGGAAGGCATAGTATATTAAGAATATTCTGAAACACAGAGCTTTGAGTGGCCTGCTTACTAAACTCATTGTGGAGCCAACATGAAGAACTTACATTTGTGATTCTTGTATTCAACCATCTCTGTTTTCTTGTTTGTGATCTTTAATTTTGTTGTGTCAAATGTTCTTTGAAACAAGTGGACCACTGGCTTCAACTTAAAAGTTATTCATTGATCTAAATAATGGTTTTCATTTTTCATTTGACCTGTTGAATCATAGATTTGCTGAAATGAACACTAATCCTTTGGTCTTCCCAGTCCATCTTAAGGTCATCTTTGCCTATTAAGATTGGATGATTTTTTGTCCCTGTTTGTGAATTTCAGGGTCTTGTCTTACAGGTTTTGCTGTGGCCCAGTGTATAAACCAACATGGTTCGTCACCCCTGTCATCATCATCTCCTCCTTCCAGTGGCAGTTCCAGTGGTAGTGGGAGTACGGGGCGCTGTGACTCGGTTGCACCCAGCTCCACTTCTACTCCTTCTGCAGCACAGAGCCCATCAGGTATTGAATACTTTTTAAGGGCTAGATGGGGAATGTGTAGCAGCCAGAAAAAATATCGTGAAGTCATGATATTCGATCTTGTTTGGGAAACTGGCCAGTTCATACACAGTGTGCCCTTATCCCTTGAACCTCCCCATCCCCAAATCAGATGGTGTTATGAAGTATTCATCATCATAGACACTAGAGAATATAGTTTTAGCTTTCTGGATTGCTTTTTCCATTGATCTGTTTTTTTCTGCTCATGGTAATTTGAATGGTACTTGCTGACTTGCCTGCTCCTGCTTCCAATTGACCTAGTTTGATTAAATCTCTTTTACTACTTATTATTGAAACACATTCAACCCTTCACTGACTCGAGAGATACAAGGAAATGAAGTTTGTCAATGTCGTTCTTCCCCAGTTAGTCCCAGTTATTTCTGTAAAATTGGGGAGAGATCCATAAAGATGAAAGTATGCTTAAGTTTATTTATTTGAAACTTAAAATAAATTTTATCATCATAAATGTTTTTCTTTTTAAAATACTGTGCTTACATTTTAAATTTATATTATAGTTGATAATCTGTACTGTCATTGCCAAGGAATTATGACCCAGAGACATGGGCCATGTAGCATATTTAGACTCTTATTAAGTTGGTAATTTACTTAACCTAATGAAATAGATTTGACAAGATTTTAAGCTATGTTTCACTGTTGGTGGTGTCTCTTTAGTATTTTCATGTCTAGCCACATGAGTTTGTGATTCAATAATGCTACTTCTTCATCTTCAGGAAAATGATGTACTAATGTTTGCAGATTAATCTCTTGAAAGTTGTTTTAAGCTTTTCTGTTCCTCAGTAAAGGGTTAAAATGCTATGATTTTCATTCAAGCATTTGTTTAGCTTACTGTATCTCTGTATTGTTAAGAGTCCCCCACATAGCGTTTACTGAGCATCCATTACCTTGCTCTTCTATTGACATTCATGAGCCTGAGAGAGCTGCTGGGAATTAAAGTGAGGGGCCAAGCAGGAAGGTCATCCTAAAACCACTTCACTTAGATGCTCTTCCATTCAGCACCTGATCCCACCTGACCCAGTTTGGTCTTGAAAATTGAGGTGACTGACCATTTTTTGAGAACAGCCTTGGAGTCTGAAACCCTGATTTGAGGTTTATAAGTTATTGCAGGTTTTCTCTGTTTTATAGCTTAAAAATTCACTACTTTTATCAGAATGTCAAAGACTTACCTTAGACTTTGTTAAGCTTTGTATTAATGCTTACATTTTGTATTAGAAATACAATATCTTTTTTCTGTACACTTATACTGCAATCAGTAATTTTTAATATACTCACATGTATAAAAATAATGACATTTCAAATTCAAAACTCTTCCTAATAGATACATAGTATTTTTTAAAACAAGTATGAACTGTTAGGATTCTTAACCTAAAGTCCATAAATCCATTTTTAAATTTTTATTATTTTGATAACCATATTTCAATATAATTGGTTTCTTTTGTAGTCCTATATATTTAGTTTGTACATTTAAGATCTTATTCTGAGAAGAGGTCCATAGGTTTTGGCAAACTGCTGTAAAAAAAAAAAAGGTTAAGAACCCCCAAACTCAGTGAATGAATAATACTTTGCTACTAAGCTCCTAAATCTGTTTAAAATGGTATATTTTATCCTAATTAAGAATTATGAAATGTTTATCTTATCCTGATGTGTATGAATTTCATTTCTTCCTTCAGATGTCCAGCATTATTTTTTCTCAGGTTTTCCTAATCACTTGACTTCTATCTCCTCTTCATTCTCCATGTCATGCCAGTGACATGTTTTCTCATGTTAGAAAAGGAGAAGCTATTAATCTGACCGAAGGTGAAAATAACTGGGCAGTTCTGCTAATTTTAGTCCTGAGTCAATAAGTGATGGCCATAACATTTTAAGTGTGTACTCTAATTTTGTGCATCCCACTGTGTCTGGAAGAAATCTATTGTGTCACCATTTTTTATGTGGCCTGACAGTGAAAGCACTGAAGTAAAAGCCTGCCTGCTGGACTCTCCTGAAACTACAGTGACTCACCTCCATGATGAAGAGCAGTATGCAGGCTGGCAGGCAGCTCACTCTCCATTGATCACTAGTAACAAAGTAACAAAGAATATGAACTGCTTTTATGATGATAATGAATGGCTCCCTAATAGAAAGCACCTCAGGGTTTACAAAGTGTTGTGTACACAACCGCTCTGTAAAGTAGGCAAATTATCTTGTGGGAGCCAGACTGTTTCTGAATTGTATAAAAATCTAGATCTGAAAGCCGGCAACAACTCAGTTTTGTTGAGAAATAGAATTTCTGGCCTAAACTTGTGGTATACTCAATTACATTTAGAAAATAGGATATTGGTTTTCCGGATTCTTTATGGAAGTGGGGGAAGGGGAGAGATGTCTCTTTAGCCAGATGTCTCCAACATCTGGTTGGTATCACGCTGCACCACAGCCCCAAACACAAAGAAGGAGGGCCATTATTCTTGCCACGGCTGTCCTTTTGCCAGTTGTCTGACACTGTGTTGATTTCTAGGGAGTTGGTCCCTAGGATCCTTACCAGAGGCCCAGCTTTCTGACCTTCAGCCACAGCTATGACAACATTTTACCACCACACTTTCTAGCCTCTGATGAAAAGGTTTGGGATTTTTTTCAGCATTCTGGTCAGACCAGCCTACTCTGTTACAGACCAAATAGATCACAACCTCAGTCAACCCTCCCAGTCTACCATTTGTTGGAATCATTTTATATAGTAGAAAAATGCTCTATCCAGTGTTGCTAGTTATTATTGGAATGGTTTCTGAGGGCAGCGGTGCTGAATCAGATGAATTTTGTTGCTGTTTATGTCGCCTCCTAGAATCAAAGTAAACTCCTCATTTGTATTGAGCATTTGTTTGATATATACTTGAAGCATTCACTGAGTTAAAAAACCAGATTTTCTCTTATCTTGAAACTCTCTTAAATAAGATGCCTATAATTGTGTAGGTCATTGGCATCCCAAAGAAGATGTTGATTGCTTGTATTACTCTTTATTTTAAGCAATCTCTCAGAGTTGAATTATACACAAAGGGAATAAACAAGATCTTCATTCATCATGACCTATTCAAAGTGAAGTTTAAATTAGCCTTATACCTCTGATAGTGACCATTACTAATCCTTCAAATGATCTTCTATGTGGATTTAGCACAAATGAATGATTTTAAAAGTGTTTCTTTCACTGAAGATTTAAAGTCATACTAAAAAAAATGCTAACTCAGATATATAGAAAGCATTGATATTATTAATAACTTTAAGCAAAAACTAGCATAATGTATCAAATGCCCATATGGTTCTATCCCAATTATGGCCAAAGCATAGGCCTTTGCTCAACCTCAAAGATTCAAGAATGTCTGATAACCTATTAATAAATCTGTCATTTCTTAGTTTTACCTTTTTTTTAACTTAATTCTATTTTCTGCCTGTACTATCTGCTGTTTGAAGTAAGTACTTTCTCTTGTGTGGCCTAAATTTAATTTCTTCAAATTTTATAGAGGACTACTTATTATAGAATTTTAGGATTTGGGAAACATTCAATTTTTATACTCTTCCTACACATTTCGATTTTTTTAGACTTTGATGTCTGCCTTCTAATGTTTTTGTCTGCCCTCATACAGCATCATTTCCCTTCTTTAGCCCACCTTGACCATGCTATTTGGTGTTTTTCTGTTTTCAGGAAAATGTGTTATTGTGGTCACATATTCTCTTTCTCCCTTAATAAATGCTTAATGAAATGGTCCCTTTCATTTTATAAAGAGTCTATCTTTTCAGAAATTGAAAAGGTTGAAAATTACTGCTTGAGACATACTGAGATTTACTTATCTTTGTCTGTGAACAAACTAGTATCCTAACTTTTAAGTTCATTACTTAGAACTAGACAAGTCTCTTTTGGAAACTTGTTCTATATATCTCCCTGTACATTCCTATAATCCGGTAGAGAACTTTTCAGTTTCATTTTTTTTTAATCACATGAAAGACCGATATTGTCAATATCAATTTATTAATCAATGCAGTAGTCATTTAATAATACATATTGTATAACCCTTTAAGAGTGATTATTTCCATATCAGCTGGGAAGCCAGTGTTATAATGAAATTAGGAAGAAGATGCTGCATCTTAGGAGGATTAAACACTGAGAAATCTATTTAGGACCAAAGGTGTCTAATTACAGATTCTTTCTATATAAAAGCAATGCATCAAGATTATTATTAATGTCTTAATAATTTCCATGTTCTTCTGCCTTTTAAACCAAGTGCTTTGAGATCCCTAAAAAGGTCAGTGGTCAACAAAACAATTTCTTGTTAAAGAAATTAAACTTTTTACTATTAGGCTGAAAGCCAGGATTCATGTCCATGATAAACCAGATCTTTTAAAGTAGGCTAATAGCCTTTAATTTGATGCCTTTTTAGATAAGTATGGGATTAGATGCATCTTGCATTTTTTGATAGTATTTTACAGTTTTTGAGAAACCTGAATTGCAAAAATTATAATAGAAATAAATATAAGCCCATTAGAAATAGTTATTTAATGGGGATTTTTTCCTTCTTTAGTTCTTGTGAATTGTTTTAGTTTACAGTATCCTTAGGTAAACATTCTCTAAAGTGTATATGGGTTTCCCTAACTGTCCAGCTATACTGTGGCCTCTGATATACATATTTTGAGATTTTTAAAAATGTATTTTAGATGTGCTACTTATTGGGTATGGGAGAAGTCTACCTTATGATGAAGCTGAAATGGGGTATTGAGTTGTAACTCATGTTCTTTTTTTAATCATGTCTATTTTAAAGCTATGTCAAGCTATAAGATGTAGTTTCATTTTGATTTCTCCAAGTTTCTATGAAAAAAAAAAAGGATATAAAAAGAATGACATGAAGAACATAGGAAGAAAAAAACAAGCCTTTAAAAAAAAAAAAAAAAGTTAGCGATTGGAATGTCCTTGGCATAATATAAGCAAGTCAGCATAGACCATTCCTGGGAGACCATGAGTTTGTAGATTGGCTATGGTTTCTCTTTCCATACACTTGAAACCATCAGTTTTAATATAGTCGAAATTTTCATTTCAAAAATAACAAAAAATCAGACTATTACCAAATGAAGATGCATATAATTTAATTTCATTTTTGAGGACAAACACCTAGGGAAAAAAAAAAGTGCTTCTTTTCAGAGTCCTTATTACATTAATCTAGGATTCACATCTTAGCAGTCTTTCAAAAACAAGTAAATTTTTCCTTACCAAAAGATTTGTCACCAGTCTTTTTCTTACAATTAAAATAGCACCATATTTCATTTTAGGCCCTTTGTGTTGAATTCTTTTACCCTTTCTTTTTAAAAGGTATTACTTTGGAGATCTTTTAAGGAAATGCAGCTACCTAAAAGCATTATATATAGTGAAGAGACTAGCAGACAACATCAGTTCTAATCCTTTCCCTGTTACTGGCAATTTGTATTGCTTGGGCAAATCACTTCATACATCTGAACCAATGAAGAAATTGGATTAGTTGATCTATAGGTCTTTCCAGCCCTAAAATTGTATTATTTTAGTCTGCTGTAATATCTAAAGGCTTTCATATAAACCGTCCCCTCTGGCTCTGGCTTTGGTGGTTCACTCATCAGAAAACGGTGTTGTACTTTTCCTGATATGACACTGATAGATGTCTGCTTTATTAATTAATGTCAAAAATATGCTTGTTTCACTTAACTTTCCCCTAACAACTCTACCTCTCTACTCTGTCCCATATGTAAAACTATCATTTCTTAACTGCTGGTTCACATCTAAAATCCGCAAGATTTTTTTTCTTGAGTCTGTTGAACTTTGCTATGCTAGATATTATTGAATCGAAATCTTGTTTCCTTTCCAACAGGCCTGATGTTTCATTATCTTTACGCTGTTAAAAAAAAATTTATACACACACACACATATACATATATATATATATTTATGATTGGAGGGGGATATGTTTCTTCTTAGATGTCATTTTGCTCTTCAGTAGCTTTGTCTAATCTGCATGCTAAGCGTGACTTCATAAATAGCACTAAATACCAGCAGTAATGAGCAAATGTTACACTGCATCTTTTACTGTTTTGTTGTTGGTATTGTAGCATTTATCCTGTATCCATTCCCACTTCCCTTTTCTCTGTTCCATTGTTAAAGGCTTCCTATGATCTGTCGCTGTGTTTCCTTTAGTAAGGTCTGGCAGGAAAGGACGACGGCGAGTGTTCAGTCTGTCGGAGGCTGACAGTCATGGTGGACACTGGGTTTAGGTCTTCAAGCAGCAGCTGCCACGGCAACTCACGCAAAATCAATTCAGGCAGGTTCCTCCATTAGACTTCACGAGCTCACAGCCTTTAAAAGCCATGCTGTATTTCCATACTAACAACCGTGACTCGCTCAGGTACAGGTGGGAAACACTCTCTAAAAAAGCATCAACTAGCAGAACTTTGAAAGCATTTGGCTCTATGATTTAAAAACATCATTCTAAACTTCAATACAGTTCATCATAATTGGCTTTTTATAAGCTTTCATGTAGAAGCTTTTCTTCAAATTATCTTTTTGGCTCTGTTTAGTTGGTAGGATGAAATACTTAGAGACCAATAAGGTACTTCAAGCTCAGTTCCAAGCCAAATTTGTGCAGACCTGGAATGATGCCCATTTCTATGAAATACAATGTCGAAGTCAAGATTGGCACAAACCTATCCACCAGCAGGCTTATTCCATGTGCTGTGAAATAGAGGTAAATTTCCAAAAGGAATTTTTTCAGGCTTAAACTCCAATTCAAGTTTGATTTGGAGGTTTTGTTTTTGAGTTGTTTTTGCAAGGGAGGAGGAAGTCAGAAGATAAAGGGTGGTATATGAAAGAAAATGAACATAACAAAGCAGTCAGATGTTATTATGGAATATTTTTTTTGTTCTACTTCAAGTAATAAGTGTAACTGAAACAGCAAAAATCCTAATGCAACAATAATTTCTCTTATATACATTGTTTGTTGTTTTCCCCCTTTTACATAATATTTTTCATAATACTAGACATTCAGATTGTGAACCATTGACAAGAATCTTTGCTAATAATGCCTTTGTTGTGGACTTAAAACATTTTAACTTTTGCAAATTGCGTTTCCTGTTTGGTTTCTAAGTTGTGTTCTAGTAGTTTATGATTTCTTTTGTCTGTTGGTAGTATTTTGACTTCTTTTTATTTAAAAGTATTTTCCCTTTGGGTTTTTCACTCTTGCTTACTTTGCAATTTTCTTGATTTTATATGTAACTTTACTCTGTGCTTTCTGTCATAGGACAGTAAATCAAAAGTATTTTATTCAAAGTCTTTTATTCCAAGTCTTTAGGCAACAAGTATTTAGCAGTTGTCCACAGGATGCGTAACACTGTGGTATGGTAGGTACTAGGTGCCTGATAAAACTAATTAAAAATTCATTTCCCAATCTGAGACTCTAAACACATTAGTCTCATACCCCTTTGCTCACATGGGCAGTATTTTCCTCAAATACAAGTGTTTTCTAGTTATAATCATAATACTTCGTTAAACTAAGAAAAAGCCCTCAGCCATCATGGTGGCTTGCTGGCAAGAATATTCAGATGGAGCAATAATTACAGAAGTGACATTCATATGAATATTTGGCTGGAAAATTGTTCTTCATTTAATCCTCATCCTCCTTTATGAAAGCTTTAAAAAGTTCTCCCCTTCTCCTTCACCCTTATGTCACAATCAAAGATATATGGTTTAGAAATAGGAATGGTATATTCGTTTAGGAAAGAATAAAGATTATTGCTTTAAAAGATTTCTGAAGTGATTTTTAGGTGAAAAACAACTTTTCTACATATTGTAGAATTTGTTTTCCAGACTAAACCTGTTTAGTAATTAAATATAAATTATCTTTTTTTCTACGAGTTTCTAACTTTATTGTTCCTATCATCAAAGAGCCCTCCATTTGTGACATTGTTCAAAAATCTGAGCTGTGATATCTGCCACATCTAAGTAGCTTTTTTTTGTATATCTAAAAGCTACATTAAAACACAAAATTCAACAAGTGAAAAACCAGTGGAAAAACATTTTTGAAAGTTGCACCTGTAAAAATGTACATGCATTATTAATGCTGTTAGGATTATCTAATTTAAAGTTTGACTCTGTCATCTGCACACTGCTTTATCAATCCTTAAATTATAGTTTTAGCCTTTATATTTACTGCATGAGAAAATTAGCCCATATTAGAGGAAAACAATATGAAATGAAGAGTTGGCACATCTCTGCTGGCTTAGAATGTATACTTAGGTATTTCACATCAAGGGACCACCACAAAACCACTCATCAATTAGAACAAGTTAGTTAAAATTCATAGAAATCAGAATTCATGTTCTGTGTTTGCTCAGCATTTCTTGGTCTGGTTTTTTGTCTTGAATCACTTTTTCCACTATTGCTCACCACTGCTCTACTGCCTTTTGCATCTGATACTCAAGACAAACTCTAAAGCCAGAAACATTTAATTTTCCTTTTTTCTCTTAAAAGACTCATCTTTAATTTTTAAAAATCAAGTTGTGAATATATTTTGACTGGCAGGCTTATTACAAGAAATCTAGATTGGTACTTGCAGAAATAAATTTCATGGTTTTTTTTCCTTTTTGAAAAAGCATTAATCAGGATTTTCTGTTGACATTCTGTACACTATTTTATTTTCTGTCCTTTGCTGTAGCTTTAGTTTTTGCTTTTGTTTTGGTTTTGTTTAATTCAAATTAACAGGAATCATATGAAACAGATTTCTAAAATCATCCTTAAGAACCAGTGTAGTATCAGAACTAAAATTCATTAGAGGGTCTTCTACAGATGGCCAGTGTAATTAAATGGTATCCATGAAATGAAGATCTATATAAATAAAAATTATTTTTTCTAGAAGAATGTCTGCATCACTATAATGGTTTTTTAAATTACCATCATCTGGAATCTTGGAAGATGAATTTAAAATGAACTCCAGTCTTATTGAGTGTTTCTGTATATGTGAAACACTCACTGGAAGGCAAATAGGTAATTTGTCTGTAATTTAATCAGCATTTTGAAAAGTACCAAAAAAGAAATTGCAGCTCCTTAAAATAACTTCATTAGGTGGAAAGCCTCTCCTTTCCCCTGAAATGGCTCTCTTCCATAGTCCCAGTGGAGAATAATCACTCTAGTAATGGAGTTTGACTATTAGAGGTGCCTCTCTGATTGCTAACTCAGCACTTATGTATACCAGTGTGAAACTAACCACAGTCCAGGGTTTGTATTAGCTAAAAAGTTCTGCAGAATTAGGCCTTTTTTTTCCCACAGTGATTTCACACTTTGATCTCCCATGCCAACCTTGTACAAATTTCACCAAATTCAGTTTCTGGAAATGGTCATTATACAGACTTGAAATATTTGCTTTCCTTAATGATGTGCTCTGGATGGTGTTGCCAGGATCCAGCCACACATAAAGCACATCCATGTTTCTGCACTACAATGTTATAATGTTATTGTCTACCTGTAATTATATATATATGAATACATATATATATATATATATATATATATATATATGTTCCAGAATATTTCTGTAGTCATAGTAATGTATATAGAAAGAGTGTTAGAGGCAAGTTGCTTGCCAAATATCTGGCTACTTCTTGCAGATTTTTTCATATGGCTCAAGTAGTCTTTAGAGAACCATTTTCAAGAAAGAAGGTAGAGAATCTTCAATACCTCAAGTAGAAAAAATGATATTGTGTTAAATATTTATTTGTTTTCTCTACTAGATGATCCTGTGGCTCCCCAGCAGGTAACCTTTTCTGACCAAGTGGTGATTGTTAATGAAATCCCTACAACTTCCAAGTCCAGCAAGAGCCTTGGAAAGGGTTCAGAAGTGGAAACTGCAAACCTGTCCCCCAGCCTGATTCCTGCCCAGCAACCCACCATCTCTCTCATTTCTGATGACACAACAGATGCACTGAGTGTGGAATCTTTGACCCTGGTTCCTCCAGTTGACCCACACAGCCTTCGCTCTTTTACCTGTACCCCTCAGTTTTCCACACAGACAGAAACTTGTAAAGTGACAGAGGGTGAGATTGCCCCTCATGAGCCAGCAGATCAGTCTGAACAGTGATGCAGTTGATTTTGCTGTGTCTTCATTTATGACCCCTCAAAAAGCTATAGGGACTAAATGGTAGCTACATGAAGGATACTTGGAAAAAAAGACAGAATTTTAAGAAAGGGCAGTAGCCTAGCCTAACAAATATTATTTCTGTCTCTGTCTCTTGAAATGAAAAGTCCAGTTCTCTGTTTGAGTTCATATTTCTTATGTTGTATCTAAGAAAGAACAAGGCATCAAAGAAATTGATGAAGACAGAGTTTCTCCAGACTCCCGTAATTATACCTGCGTGATGACATTTCCTGTTTGCTGCCAAAAGAAGAAACTTCTGTGTGATCTTGTTCATTTGTTAGACTTCAGATGCAAAATACTTGTCCAGAAAGAGGCGAAAAACTAAACCACAAAAGGCTCTTGTAGCTATGTTGAACCCACCACCAAAAAACTCTTTCCATTCAGCCGAAGTAGTTCTGTTTTTATTTTGTTCATTTTGGGTTGATCCAGCAGCTTTATCTAATCCAGCAGCTTTATCTAATGGCAGTGGATGAGGTCATTTCAAAAGATATGCAAAACAAGATGGAACTGTAGTAATTGGTGTAATATTTATTTCAGCATTTGATACTAAACTAGAAACATTTATTTAAAAAGAGAAAAACCACCAACACCTCATTCCTGAAGTTTCTTGTAAAGCTAAGAGTATATAATGTATAATTTTTTTTTTTTATTTTGAGCTTCACTGTCTTTTCAGAGCTGTCTATGGAGAAGGTATATTACTCTGTCTTAAGTGACATTTACAACTTCATTACTCACCAACCTAACTCTGCATGTCTGTTGAATGAAAAAATACCTTCCTAGAAAGCCTAACTTCTTTTTCAAACAGAGAAGGAATTTGAAGATATTATGTATAATAGATTTCTTTGTCACAGCCAAGAAGCCCTGTTTTATTCTTTAATGAGAACATCTTTTCATGAAAAGATAAAAAGTTCCAAGAAATCTTCTACTCAGGCTTTTTTCTGTAACCACATGTGAACTGTGTTTTGAGCATCCCCTTTAGTTATTGCCATCTCTGTATGAGGCAAAGAAAAAAATATGGAAAACATGGACTGCTGCAGAATAGACTACCCATAATTTTACACAAGTAAAATTAAATTTGTCTACTGATTTTGCCCATAAAACCAATTTTATGTACTCATTCACAGAGGTAAAAATCTAAGAGCCAGCTAATAATTTTAATGGTTATGACATTCAAGGCTTTTGCAGTCTTGTAGGATTTGACTCAGTTGCTCTCCTCCCCCTTCCCTCTCAACCTTTGTACAAATGTGCAAACTTGTTTGTAAAACAAGTCAAGATTCTACATTTCCTCTTTCATCCTTTTAATATCATATATTGTTTTATATGTGGATGAACACATTGGTATATTTAAAATTAAACTAAAGATTATACACACCTTTCTACAAAGCAAAATTTTTTATCATCCACAAATAGTTAATATATTATTCATCTCAATCCATTCAACTGTAAAACCAAAAGACTACTTTCTTTTTTGTGAAGAATCTGTCCTTCAAATGTGTCGATAATGATTCTCATACTGCTATTGACTTTGAACTGTTGGTGAAGTTATCAAAGACTTTCTCTGGCACATCTTTGAAGATGTGATCAACTAGAGAACCAATCGCAACAACTTTCAAACTAGTTTTATGCTATAGCCTATTGACCTGCTAAAATTCAGGTTTTTCATCACTGGAATAGAAATGGCCTAAAAGAGTTATAAAGAGTGGATAAAGAAGTAGAAAAAATTTAAGTATGGGTACCAAGTTACTCCAAATAGATCTCCCTCTTAGTTTCATCCTGCAGACCTCCAATCAGAAACATGACAACAGGTGGACCCTCATATTAATAAAGAAAACATCTAATCTGAAACATGCTGTTTGAGCAGAAGTGAATAAGACCCTTGTAAAGACAGTAAAAACTACAGTTGTTGACAGTAACGTGCTTCCCTGCAAAGGAAGGGATGGTAGGTAGAAAAGTGCAAAAGATGATTAATGGAAATAAATGAATAAAAGAATGGGTGACCCGCCCTCCTCAAACAGCTAATTATTCAGTGTTTTCTTCTTACAGCAGCATGAGTATCTTAACAAAGCCCATATTTCATATATTTCATATATGTGGAGTTTCCCTCTTACCCTCTTGGAAGCCAGTAAACCTCTTGAGAACTATGGTACTTCTGTTTTTGAAATTATTTGTACTTATTTTTTCTAGCAACAGAAAATAGAGAAGCACACTTAGTTTCCCAGGCTAGTGTCATTAAAAAAAGAAAGAAAAATAATATTTCCCCAGAAATAAAAAATGAAATGGGTCCCTCACAGAAAACCTATAGGACCATATTTATTGAAATAATATAGTTTCACTGATTGCCTTATCTTATGAAAGAAATTGTAAGTTGTGGGATCTTTGATCTTGGGGGACCTTCTGATTTTTAAGTATTTTCAGTCTAATTCAGTATACCCTTGAGAATTTGTAATGTATACTCTGGCTCTTACTGAATGCAAATTGTATCCCTTTATCGAAGGCCCATAAATTCCTTCTTTTCAGGGAATAACTTCCAAGAAGTAAGCTTTTGTGTTTTAATGTATTCCCTCCAGTTTTTTTCTTTCCAAAATACTTGTTCAACATAAAGTATTTGTAGGATCATAAGCCATGTTTTTTACTGCCAGACAATTTCAAGTAATTATGAATGAACGGAAAAGGTAGGATCCAGATTTTGTAAGAAGTAGTTTCTCAAAGCAATATTTGAAAAAAAACATCTCATTTATTTGATTGGAAAATATGGAAATAAAAGGGCCTTGAGATTTACTTCACTAAAATGTTGCACACACCAAGAGTGAAAATGATTATTATTTTCTGATAAACTTTAATAATCCCAGTACTCTAAACTCTTTTGCAGACTGTCCAGATGACATTGATTCTTTAGAATACTTCAGTACTTATGGAACCCTTTGGACCTTGTATATTTAATTTGTTTTAAACTGGAAGAATAGTTGCAGACTTTTCACCAAAAACCAATAGCAAGCTTGGCATTGAAGTTGACAAGACAGAACTGTCCAACTGCAAACTTTCAGCAGATTTTTAGGAAGATTCTGTTTTGCTGTGGAAATGAATCTTTGCTTCCCACATCATTTTTATTAGAACAGTGTGAATTCTTTTTTAATGCATATTAACACGTCATAGTTGAGCATATAGCCAAATCTAAATAGACCAAATTCTCCTGATTTTATTTTGCATTGGACTGTTAGGTCAGCCTGAGGAAACTTTGTAATTGTCATATGACCTCTCTGAAGATTGGATCCTAGACCCAAATTCTTGGAATTTGGAAAATCTTTTAATCTTATCACCTGCAGGAAATGCAGATACATTGGTTAGCTCTGTTTCAATTCTTTTGCTCTTTAAGCTAGTCCTTGATGTGGAAACATAAATTAATTTACCAGAGTAGAAGGGCAAGTTTGTTAATCACTTTGACTTTAATCCCAAATGCTCTCTCTGAAGCATATAATCTAACCAGCACTGGTCCCAGTTAAGCACAGGCTTAATGCCAGGGTTTGAGTATGCAACCCAGCTACTCCCAAGGGATTGGATTGTATAAGATTTTAAAGTGTAGGTAAAAAAACAAGCAAACCTGATTCATGGTAATAGCAAATGTAATGAATTCCTTTTAAGTGGACTTCTAAAGAATGTCAGGTAAAGGGACCTGTGCTTTTATTACTTTGAGTTCTTGGGAGAAATGGGGATGAAGAAGAATAGGAATGAAAAAAAAAATGCCATGCTAGGGCCTCTTGGAGAAATTGGCAAACCAAAGTGACTTTGATTTTTGTTCTACCGTATTCACTATTGAGGCACCATGATTGTTATAGTGGTTGTGATATCATGAAATGAGAGTCTTTCAAAACATTGTAACTGAAAGAACCAGTTTTGGCAGAGCTAATTCCTGCAGATAGGACAGAGGTTAAAATTGATTTCATGTAATTTTTCATTTAAAAACACATTGTATTTTACTGTCTTATTTGCTCTTCATTGCAATGACAAGGGGATAGTGAAGGGGGGAAGGTATCTTTTTTTTTTTTTTTCCAAAGAGGGTGACCAACATTTATATACTCTGTAAGCAGAAAAGATCAGGTAAGTAGTATTTTATACTAGTTTTAAATAAAGTAATGTATAATACTTGATAACACATAGTTCTGAAGATGCACTGTAAAAATGAAAATACAGGGAGAATTTAATTCTGTACTTTTTTCTAGAGGCAATAAATATATTTAAGTCATGTTAAATATTTGGAGTGAATGTAATAATACATTGTTTCTTAAATATTAGATGTAAATGCTAGATGTTGGAGAGGAGCATATTTGGGAAATCTTGGTACAGTAGATGTTACTGAAAATGTGGCCCATTCTAGGGAAGTACCTGCATTTGTTGGCATGAGTCACTGAGTTCATGTGTACTGAGCATGAGGGTAGAAATGAAAACTGGAACTTCCTTGTAAATTTAACTTGGTAATAAAAATGGTGTTATGGAGAATCTGGTCTGCTGTTATACTATGTCATAATAGAGGCTTTTTCATATGTTACAGGAGGCTTCCTCAGAAAGGCCGAGTTAGCAGTACCCCATTATGCTGAGTCACTCCAGGTTCTATAGAATAGAGGAAACCCATCCCTTTTCTTCAGGCAATTCTTTATCAATCACTTCTTAGAAGGGTGGAGCTCTCTATTGACCTGGTAAAATAGCAATATTTGAAAATTTATCCTTTCAGATACCTGGCTTTTGACCATAAACAAAAATAGCCTTAGGTTTAGCAACTAGATTCAGAGTAAAATGGTTTGTTGTACGGGAAAAAAATGGATTTGTTTTTTCTTTTAAGAAAGTCTAAAAATGCAAAGAGAAAGATACTTAAGTAGTGCTGAGTTATTTTTCATCTCTAGTATAGATGAGTAAGAGGGAGTAGATTGAACAACATTATGAGGAACACATTTTTAGAAGATGTTATAAAATGAAGTATAATAGATGTGATATTAGGCTTTGTTTAGATTATTAGGACTTTCCAACTTAATTTTTAGCCATTGTTTTGTTTCTTGCTTAAAATCAGAGGTACAAAATAACTAAAAGGTATCTTGAGTCCTTTAGGATGAAGCAGAAAAAAATGTTATATCAATTTGAATGCAACCTGAACTGAATGGTCTCTCCTCTTGAGATGAAAATGGTCTGAGATGGTGTGGGCTTGACCTTTCCTAGGGATAGATTATCTGTTGTTGCCTGTCTCTATGACTTCTATCTCCAGTACTCTAATTGCTTTTTTTTTTTTTTTTTGCTGAGGCAGTTGAGGTTAAGTGACTTGCCTAGGGTCACACAGCTAGGGAATGTTAAGTGTCTGAGATTAGATTTGAACTCAGGTCCTCCTGACTTCAGGGCTGGTGCTCTATCCACCGAGCCACCTAGCTGCCCCTCCACTACTCAATTGAAACTCTTCTCAAAGGTCACATTTCCAAACAAAATGGCCTGTTTTATTCCTTACCTCCCTTAGGTTTTCTGCAGTATTTAATATTCTTTGGCCATCATTTCTCTTCCTTTGGCTTCTGTCAAACTGTTGTCTCCAGTCCTTTTGTGGAAACATTTCTCAATCATCTTTGGTTCAGTTCTGTTCAGTTAACTTGTGTTATTTGTCGTACTTTCCAGGCTTTGGGATGGATGCTAAGCACATAAAAATGACAGTCCCTGCCCTCAAGCAACTTCAGTCTAATAAATAAGGAAACTTAGAGATGTTATTATTTGCACAATCGTACAACTAGAAAGTAGCAGAGCCTAAAGTCAAAAGTTTGTCTTCACACCCCAAGTTTAGTATCACTTCCATTATTCTATGCTGCCCTCGCTCTCCACCTCCCTCTTTCTGCCCCCTTCATGTAAACATACCTAAAGAAGCCGTCTACTTTCCCTATGGTACTACTGTTCTCCCTCCTGTTATCCCCCTGATCCCTAAGGGGGCGGGGAGGGAGAGAGATCTCTTACACAATACCTTCCAGCTCTCAGCACTGCCCAGCCTCTTCCTGTGATTTCTAAGTTCCCACCTCTTCATCCTGGTCCTGGCAGCCTTTCCTCAAGGAATTTATAACCCAATTGCTACCCAACAACCCCCAACAGTGATTGTGTAGTTAATTAATGGGAAAACCCTCTCCTTTATGCCTGCCTCTTTCCCTTCATATCCCTTTTTAGTTGCAAGTGCGCTGAGGCAGTGACCAGTGAAAAAGAGCCCCATCATCCCCTAAATGGGATTGACACACTTGGATTAGTTGTGGTTTGCATTGCAAATTATTTTTTATAAAATTATTATTATATGATAATTAAAAATTATCTTTTCCCACAAAACTCATCCTTCCCAACTTCCCTTTTATTATCAAGGACATCATCATCCTCCTAGTCATCTAGGGTGCCCTCTTTAACTCCTTAATTTTCCTCACCTTATATATCCTGTAGCCAAATTTTATTGTTTCTATCTTCACATCTTTTGCATCTATCTCTACTTCTTCATTCACTGCCCTATTTCAGCTCCTTGCCGCTTCTTGTCAGGACTCTTAATAGGCTTCTTATTGGATCTCTCTCCCTCAAGTCTTGCCACACTGCTGATAATGTTCTTTCCCTGTTTTGTAATGTACATAATTATTAGTGTGGTTATACTGACATATTGTCTGTATACATGTGGGTGGGCTTGAGAAGTGTAGCTTCTCTGCCACCAGAAACTCAAGGTCCCTCTAGCTATAGCTGTCCCTGCCTCAAGTACCAGTGATCAGTGTGCCTGTCCCATGTGACCACTTAGCATCAATTAGCTTTTGTTGAGGGGCATTTACTTTGAAGATGTAATAAGAACAGAACACACATCCTTCCTCTGACTCGCCCCAGTACCTTAAGGTTACAATTCCCTCTGTCCCAACTCAGAATCTGGAGAGTAGTCTTTCTCTTAGCACAGTTCTTACGGTATATTGGGGTCCCATCAAGTACATACAAAATGAATCCGTCATCTTATCTATTCTGGGCTGGGTCCTAAAGATCACGCATTGCTTCTCAGAGCACCAGTGCTAATGCTCTGAAAAAAACAGGGATGCTGAAAGGATATTCTCTTCACCCAAAATGAAAGAACATAAAGACAAGCAAAGAATCTAGGCCTATATTTGCAAAACTACATGGCAACCTTGGTGGGGAGGGCCCAGGGCCTCTCCCATTAGCTGAATGCTGTTAAAAAATCCAGAAGCTCCACCAAGAAGACAGATGAAGTGAATGTGGCCAAGGAGACTAGTGGCCATAGATGTTTTTGAAAATAATCCAAGTCTGGTTAAACAGCCATTCAAGAAAAGCTGGCTGACTACATACTGAACATACATAGACCCAGTTGGGGAATGTCTGTGTGTGCCCCATAGTCTCTCCCAAGTATATCCAGCAAAGTGGCTAGTATGCCTAGAATCAGGAGGACCTGAGTTCAAATCCAGGCTCAATTACTGTGTGACTTTGGCAGGCAAGTCACTTAACCTCTGCCTCAGTTTCCTCATCTGCAAAATAAGCCTCATAATATTGCAAGATTGCTGTGAGAATCAAATGAAATCAAGTGCTTAGCATAGGGCCTGACACATAACACTCCATACAACCATTAGCTATTGTTATTCCAACTTGTGTTATCACTTCTATTAGAAGCAGGCTCCTTAGCTTCTTCAGAAGACATTATATAAAGAAAAGTACGTTGTGGCATTCTGCATATGCACCAGGCCCCCACTAGACTCATATTTGGGGGTTATGCTCAAGAAATGTTTATTGATAGAAATGTATCATCAAAAAAGTTTGAAGTTCTATGAGCCTATACAATTATGGCCACCAAACGTTTTCTCTGATTTGAGTATTTTGCCTTCCTAATCTATTTTTTACAATATTGTTGTATTAATCCTCGTGTAATTTTTAGATCTGAACCATGAACAGTACATCCTATTGCATACTGGATAAAATGCAAATTCCTTAGCCAGCTGGGTAGGGTCTTCCATAATCGTAACCTAAATTTCCAACGTTTTATACTTCACTTCACAAACTCCAGTCAAACTATATTACTAGATATTCCCCATTCATTGTTCTACCCATGCATTTTGTACAGGTCAGCTTCTATATCTACTTCCCCTTCATGTTGCAAACTGTTGAAATCCTCTTCAAACCTAATCTAACCTAGGTTCAATAAAGTCTTTATTCCTCCATCTGAAAATAAGTACTCTCAATTTCTTTTGCACTTCTCCTATACCCTTTATTACATTCTCATATTTGTGTGTGTGTGTGAACATGGCATATCACTTCTAGAATGCAAGTCACTTGAAAACAAGAGCGGTGAAAAATGATGGAAAAAGTGCTGAACTTGAGTCACTGAAACTGAGCTCTGCCACTCTGTAATCTTGAGCAAGTCACTTAACCCTTCTGGGTCTGTTTACTCATTTGTAAAATGAGAGGTTTGAACTAGACAGTCTTCCAACTCTCAGAATCTCCAGTACTTTTCACATAGGCACTTAAAAAGTATTGCTTGACTTAAAGTCCTCTATGTCATTTTATTCCTGGAATCCTGTGAATGGTGAATCAGTACTGGCACTTCCTTCCCTCACATTCTCCTGGCTGGTTTATCTTTGTGCATTTCTCTGGAAATTTGGCCTGCACAGATTCTTTCAACCCTCCCTGAGAGTGTTAAGCAAGTCCCAAGTATGGATTTACTTTAGAGTAGGAACAGACTCAACTGGGATCAAGATTCCCATTGTTTTAGAATGGAGTCACTTCTCTTCAGAGACTTTTTGAGCCATTAAGTTTTTGTTGAAAATTATAGCTGAACTGTGCTGCTCTCTTATCCCATTCAGATCTACCTCAAGGTACACAGCAACTTAAATGGGACTCTGGTTCACAAAGTATTTTTTAAATTCACTCTTGCCAACAGAGCTTGAAGATACTATTTTCTTCTGGATTTTGGGATTTCACATGATCCTAGGAGAAGATAGAGGAGGGGGAATATAGTTTGGTTGTTAATCATTTTCTTTAAATAGGTTCCAGCAAACATTATTAAAGTATCTACTAAGTATGAAACGTTATTCTAGACTCTGACTACAAAGTTAAAAACTAAATCATTTCTACCTTAGAATACAATGCATTCTACTAGAGGGATAAATTGTTGATAAATAAGCAAATACAAAATAAATTGAGGAGGGAGGGAATAATTACAACTATGACAATCAAGGAAGGCTTCCTATAGAAGGGAGCAGATGAGCTGGGCCTGAGGCTGGGATGAGGGAGTAGGGGAAAGATAGTTGGTGAAAGAATGTGTGTAAACAGTTCAGAGAGAAGTTATAGTTTGGCTGGAACAGAGTTTCTGAAAGAAAATCATAGGAGAGAAAGTCAAAATCATGAAAAAAGAAAATAACAAAAAAGGATTCTTCTACCCTTGGACATATTTTTGTTTTTGTTTTTATATATTGATCATCTTTTGTTTTGCCACAATGTCCTTTCCATTAAATACAAATCAAAACTTAGAAAGCACACTCACTATTAAAGAAAATCACCAAATGGTATAATTTTTGACTGATGATACATTTCACTCTCCACTGAGTAGTTTATAGATTGTTAACATGAAGAAAGAATGTCATACAACTTATGTAGAACCTTATTTTTCTCAGCTCTAAGATAGGAGGGTAGTGATAAATGATTTTTCACTTTTCTGCCAGCTCTGAATCTAAGAGCCTAGGATTCTGAGTCTCAACTTTGAAATAGCAGTTCTCATATTTTTCATTCTCAGAATTCCTTCACATTTTTAAAAATTGAGGACCCTTTCCCTCAAAAAAAAGCTTTTATGATTTTTATCATCAATCAATCAAACATTTACTAAGTGCATACTTGTGCCAGAGTATTTACCATATTAAAAATTAGAACATTTTGATACCAATGAAAACACTTTTGACATCAAAGACTTCCTGAAAAGGTCCCAGGGTGGTCTTCAGGTCTTCAGAGTGGTCCCTGAATCCACTTTGAGAACTGCTACTGTAGAGTAATGGGAACAATATTCATTGTTGTACTTGCTACAGATTTCTTTGCCTTTCAGTATCAACTTGATTTACATTGTTGTATAGTTATTTGTATATATGGTTCTAGATATAGTATACCCTGGTAGCTTATGTGCAAAATGTCTGTAAAGGTGTTTGATATTGGATGCTGCTCCACATCAGTCTACAAATGATATCTTCCCCTTCCTCACCCCATACCCTGTTCTTTAAAAACACTTTGAGATGGGATGGCTGCTGCAGTGCTTTTCTGTTAAGAAATACTGTTTTTTACCCTTATGTGAAAAAGCAAATAGTTTCTTGAGGCTCTCACCCCCATTTCTTACTCAACAATTCATACAAAAATCTAAGAGTCCAATATGAAGCATAGCCCCAAGTCCTGCAGTTTGTATTGCATTCATAAGATCATAGATTTAGAACTAGAAGGCACTTTAGAGGATATCTAATCTAAATCCCTCATTTTACAATTAAAGAAACAGGTTCAGAGCAGTTAAGTGACTTACCCAGAGTCACAGGACTATTAAGTGCATGAGGCCCGAATTTAAATCTAAGTCTTACTGGTTCTAAGCCCCACACTCAGCAAGTGGCTCAAGTCCCACTACTTAGATAAGGAGCAAATAGGGCTTGGAGAACAGAACTTAAGAATCTAAACTGAGGAAATGGGGCTGAGGGAGAAGGGTCACAGTGATGTATGCAGAGGTGTCAGAGTTTGGAAATAAAGAGAAGATTCTAATTTTCCAAATTTGTTCACAACCTTACATTTTCTCAAGTTTGACCTCAATCCCTCATAGTCATTTTAACTGCTTAAAATAGTTTTCTTTAGCATTTTAAGAATATAATATATAGCAGTATTTTATTTTTAATCTTTTATTGACAATCATCAATATGAATATTTCAATATTCAAAAAAGGGCAGAAATAGGATTATATGTGAAACCATGAATCTGCCATGTGTAGTTTGTTGTGGGTTTTTTTTTTACTCTAGGTCCAGTTGAAGATAGTTGTAACAATACTTCTTTTCTTGTCTCCATCTCTCCTCTATTGGATTTTCTTTTGCTCTTTTATGTATATTTTTATGTATTTCATTTATAACCCTTCTTTATTACTGCCCTCTTCTTCTCACATACAAATTTTCCCTTCCCCAGTTAAAGGTATTCCTTGTAATAAAATGAAGCAAACAAAAATGTGGCTCATTTTGTATCTATTACCTATCACCTCTCCCCTAAAGGTGAGAAATATGCAAAACATTTGTTTTAACACCTTTAAATATCAAGTCAGATGAGATGTGTTTGCCATGAAGGTGAAATGGACCTATGGACCTATGCCCAGTCTTCTCATAGTAATACCAAGTCACTTTTGGGAATTTACGTTTCTTCTTCACAACTACTATTCTTGTCATTTCACTATATTCAGACATCTGAGACTAAACTCACTCCCCACCTCCAGATGAGATCTAAAATTCATTGAAAACTCCACTTGGAGTAAATATATTTTTTAAATAATGGAGGGAGTGGGAGTGGAGAACCATAATTGTTTTTCATCCCTTTTCATCTCAATTGGTACAAAAAAAATTCCAAGTAACACCAAGAAAATTACCAAATGTTATAGGAATGTACTTAGGTGCCTGAAGCACTTTAGATTAATTGGTTTTGCACATATAGAAGAGTTTTCTGGCCAGAGGTAATAAACATAGTTTTCCATGGTAAAGAGAAAGCCCTGAGCTCATCATTTCTTTCCCTGAAAGGGGGGATGACTCTACCAGTGCCTGTGTTTTGCTTCATTTAGCTCAGATCAGATGGAAGGCAAAGGGAGTTCATGTTTTCCCTCTATGTCCCAAATAATACAGCACTTTTCTTGCTTTATGACTCCATAAACTTTGTGTAAGATATGAGGAAGGGGACAAAGAAGTATAAGAGAGGAATGAAGGGCAGGCACACAAAGGCACAATTAACTGCAAAATGAATTGTAATCTATATTCCTAAAAGACCTGCTATAGAAGATTGTTTTTTCTTTAGTTTTTAAAATAGTTTTCCTAATTGGAACTTTCAGGATAGGACTTTGATCCTATCCATTGATACTCCAATTGACTTATGCTCCATTGATTAGAAGACTCTTGGATGAGGAAAAAGAAAAACAAATCATACTAAGTAGTATGCCTATTTTCCAGATAAGGAAACTGAGGATGAAAGGTTTACTTTTCCATGGTTCAATAACTAGAAATAAAACAATTAAGAGTTGTACCTAAGTCCCAACTCTTAGCTATAACACTTCCTACCACTCCATACAGTCTTTTAGTCAGAGATTCCCTGGGTAAGGGAAGTGATAGCATTCCACTTGGGGTGGGGTTCAGAACTTTACTCATACCTTTGCCTCCTAATTGGGGAGTGGGTTTTTCTTTCTGGGCAGGCATATGACAGTTACATCTTGACAACCCTTCTGGACTTATAAGTTAGTAGAAGTCATTCCAGGAAAGATGTCTTCAATGACATAACTATTGCACATATACCTTAGATAATCGTAAGTAGCATTTGTATTTTTTTAAGTGTGTACATCAGTTACCTTGTTGAGGTCTGTGACTTTAACTATCAGGCCAAAAGAGAAATTGGGTCAGGTGGAAGTGACCCATGATGGAAATGAAGTCTAATGTCAAGCTTACCTGGATGGGAACTTGGCCTTTGGTGGGTATGCAAAAGTAGTACATGGCCAGTATCACTGCTCTGCAGCTGTGACCATGAAGCTGGGCTCTCTCAGATCCCTTCTGTGGAAAGAGGTGGTCATCTCAGTTCCATCTTTCTGAAGAGGTGGAATAAATAAAGGTGTTTCCCTAAATTATGCATGAAGGGATCTGTGATCATTACTGGTTATGTGTTCCTTTTCATTTGGGCAGTATCTTGAACCTTCTTTAGGGATCTGTGCTGAGTCCCTACTGGACCTCTCACTCTTCTCCCTCAAAAGCTATATTGTGACAATCGGGGTAGACAAGATTTTCTTGTATCCTGAAGGGATTCCTTAGAGCCATTTCAAAAATTTAAGTCCAGTGTTGCAGTCATAGTTGCAAAGAATATCCTATCTTTTCATTTGAAAATGTCACTTCATAATCAGAAACTGAAGTATGGATTAGGAAAAACAACAGATATTTGAAGATAATCAATCTTGGAGTATATTACATAATATATAAATTAATATTTAATAACATTTTATTTTAACAAACAGTGCAAATAATTTATTAAATGATATTGATATACAGATAATTATGTTATCATGGAAATTTACCTTCTTTATTCAAATATTTACATTCTTAAAACTCATACAGGCTGTGTTGTACCTTTGTAGAAGTCTGTTTGAGTTATTAAGAATTTGCATACTCCATAATTATCTTTCTGGGCCTTAGTTTGTTCATCTCTAAAATAAAGATGACTATTGACCTCCATTCCAGCCAAAACTATATGACTTCATGATCCAAGAAAGAATCAAGAATGTGATTCTTCCAATTTTCAGTCTTGCTTTTGTGGACTATTTTAGTTTTAATCTAGGATGGCTTTAGCCTCAGCGATGTTCATGTAGACTAATCCAGTCTAACTTTACATAATAACTCAGGGGACATTAAGTGCCAGAATCTAGTACCTTTCTAGTACCATCTTCACAACTTGACCCTCTTTATGGATTTCTATGGTCATTTGGATATGGTTACTTGGACAATAGCATTTACATTTTAGAAATTAATCACATATAGAAATTATTACATATAGAATTATTACATGTAATACATGTTACATATAGAAATTTTAGAATTCTTCTATTGAGTTCTATGGCCTAAATAAAAAGAAAAATCATACTAATATCCCTGAGAGTACTAAAGCTGGGAAACTTCATTAAGTAAAGAAATTGTGGGTTAATGAGTATGGACAAGCCTAGGAAAAAGAGAGTTACTTTTCTTCATCTCTGCCCTGCTTTTCCCTGCTTTCCCACTGCTCAGTTAGAATGGAATAATAATAAATCATATCTATGTAACTTTTAAGGCTCATAAAACATTTGGTTTATAACTCTGTGAGATAGGTAGTATAAGGATTCATGCCATTTTAAAGATGAGGAAACTGAGAAGTTAAGTGATATACCCATAACCACACTTCTAGTAAACAGAACTAGGACTAGAAACCAGAACTCCTGAGTCTTAAAACCCGATTCTTCCCACTATATAATGATAATTCTTGTGTAAACTAAGCCTGTGTCAAATCTAAACTTTGTATCCTCATTCCTAAAACTATTTGCACGGTAAGCACTGAACATTTATTATTCTTCAGAATTTCAGAATTGGAAATTTGATGATCACCTAATCCAACCCATAACTTATTCCCTGAACCCCTAGCAACCATTCTTTGTATCTGAGCTTTTTGTTCTGGCCTGGTCAGAATGTTTAGAATTCCTGTCTGAAGTGGTTTAGAAAAATGAAGAATCGCTTGCTGGTCATGTAGTTAGGCAACAGCAGTTCCCCAGAAAAGCAACCTCCCTGAAATAGGGTCTTCCTGAGAATTACAGCCCTGCCTCGCCCTTGCTACACCCTGCTTTCGCCTGATATGGCCCTGAGACACAGCCTTTTCACCTCCATTCTGACCATCATTTAAGCAGTTTTTCTTGAGAGTTTAATGCTTGTGAGTTTAGGAGCTTACCCTTGCCACAGTCATTACTTTTTCCTTTGGAAGTTTCTCCCAAGTCTGTCGGGAGTCAAAGCAGGAGGCCATCTCAATAGCGCTCAACAGGCAAGCAACCAGCACAGAGCACTGTGTCATGTGAGAGGTAAGAAAAGAACATGATTTCTAAGTGCTTAGGCTAGGTGGTACAGTGGATAGTTGGAGTGCTGGACAAATTGAAAGAGCTGAATTCAAATTGTATCTCAGACATTCCACTGTGACTTGGCCGGGTCTCAGAGCCTCTCAGCCTCAGTTTTCTCATTTGTAAAATGGAAGTAATAATAGCACCTATCTTGGGGGGGAGGGGAAGGGGAGGAGGAAGTTCAAATGAAATAATATATGTAAAGCACTTTACAAATCTTAAAACACTATATAAATGCAAACATGGCAAGAATATATGTCAATTCAGTAGATACTGCAGCTTTGCCTGGGAAGAGTTGTGGAACACTTATTCTGGGGCATCCTGTTTGACCACCTGATCACAAAGGTGTTAATCTCCATCACAGGCTTTGTCCCTAGGTCGCTTCATCTAACCCAGTCCCTATCCTGAGCTCCAGTATCAAATAACCAACAGCTTTTGGGGACATTTTGACACTCTCTGTAGATTCAACAGGTCTCAAACTCAATTTTTCCCCAGAAAACCCTCCAAACTTCCCTATTACTGTAGAGGGTAATTACCATGTTCTCACTCAGGCTTACAACCTTAGTGTCACCCTCATGTGTTTGATCCATTGTCAAATCTTATTATTTATACCTTCACAACTCTTCTACACTTCTCTCACAAAACTGTTATCTTAATATAGGCACTCACACAAGTCTCTTAGACCATTGCAATTGCCTTTCAGTTGATCTCCAAGCATCTTCTCCCCCCTCTCCAATATGTCCTCCACTCCATTTCCAACATGATTATTCTAAAGAGTAGTTGTGACCATGTCATTCTCCCACCCATTGTGCTTCTATTCGTGCACACGCTCACACACACACACACACACACACACACACACACACACACACTCTTACCCCTACCTCCAGTAGTTCCTTGTTACTTCTAAGATAAAACTATGGCTTCTGGCATTTAACTCTTCTTAATCGAATATCTTCCTTTCCTGTCTCTTCACTTTATTCCTTTCCACAGACCATGATTAAGCTACTTCCCAAAGGCCTTTACCTTAGCCTGCCCTTGCCTGGAATGGACTTCCTCTTCACCCCACCTCTTAATTTCTCTGGGCCTTTCCCATTTCCTTCTAACTGCTATTGCCTTCCCTTCTGAGATTATTTTCCATATACGATATAAGCCTCTTTTATGTACTTAGTTGTTTACATATTGTTTCCTCCACTAGAATGTGAGTTCCTCGAAGTCAGGCCTTTCTTTATGTACTCCAGCTCTTAGTACAATGATCACCATAATATTTCAAAGAAATGGGTTTGACTGTGTCCTCCTATTCTAAAAGCCTCTATTGACTCTCCTTTGCTTCAAAGAAAAGACAAATCACCACCGTCCACAACCTAGTTCTAATTTACCTTTTGAGCCCTTTTCTAACTAACTCAGAATTCCAACTAAACTGGACATTCCATTCCCCATCTCCCCAGCCATCTTCCATGGCATAGGCTGCATGGGCTTTTGAGGAATAGCATCTCTAGTGGGAGGGCTTGCTAGGCTCTTTCAGGGCTGCTTGTCACCCAATTCTCCCCTGTGGCTCCAAGAAGCTGTAGCATGTGCAAGGACTACACCCCAGTAGAACTGCCTTGGCAGATGGGCTAAACCAGGGGAAGAGTAAGTCAGGTCTCAGATCTATTGGTGATTTGGGGAGATGACTACCCTAAGTATGGGAGGACTCCCTCCAGTGGAATGAACAACTGAGAACAACTTGTTCAAATGGCCACAAAAGCAGCTGAAGCAGGTGCTATAATTAGAGCTTGGTCAGACATTGAATATGTAGGCCATCACCAATTGTCTTGACTTTTGTCTTGCCATTGGACTTGTACAGCTCTGCCTCACTTACATCCAGTTTGTGCACAAGTCAAAACATGACTCCTTAATGTCATTCAAAAATTAAAGATGGACAATCATGACTGAAATGCCCTCCTTTCTCATCTCCACCTTTCAGAGTACTTACTCTTTAAGGCTCAGCTCAGGTGTCACCTTCTCAGGGTAGCCTTCCCTATTCTATCCCCCACCACAACCCACTCTCATTTCCTTTGCCATCACTTCTCCCAATCTGTGCATTCCTAGGGGCTCCCTAGGGGCAGGGGCTATTTATTTTTTGTCTCTATAGCTCTAGCCACTAGGACTGCATCTTACCCATAAAAGATACTTAACAAGAGTTTACTTAATTGAATTGAATTTCATTCCTCAAGTAACCAGCTGATAAACTGTACCAGACCAACACCACCTGGTCTTTTGCCTGACTCCACTTGTATTTCATCCTTGGAACCCTTCAAGAATGAATTTCCCAATATGGAGTATTAGGATTAGGAGGAAAAGGGCCGTCATAAAAAGAATTTCTCTGCTTCTTGAAATTCAACAAATTATGTAATATATTGAAAGAAACCAACTTCTTACCTATTCTCTTCTTGTCCTCTCCATACTTCTAAGTATGTCTCTTAGACATCAGAAATGCCCTCTGCCCTTACCTCTTCATCAGGATGTCTGTTGTCAGCTACTTCTCTCCTTCAAATTTGGTCATCATTTCATTCATTAAACATAATCTAAACACTCAGCATTACATACAGATATTCTGCAAATTTTTCTCACTTGTACTGTTGGACTTTTTTTCTTAGTAGTATAGCTTGTCTTCTCTATTGGCCTATGTACTTCTTGGAAGCCAGAACTACTTTGGCCATTTGTTATTTCTATTCTTTCCCTTGTCCCTCAATACATAGAATAATGTTTGGTGAACAGCAGGTTTTCAGTGATTGAGAATAAATTGAGAGCAAGGAAAATCCATTTAGAAAAGTTATCCAGTTGGCCTAGAGTGGTAAAGCCACAATAGCAGCGTGTTAGGAAGCAGTGTAGTGAACTTCCTCTACAAATTCCTCCAAACAGATACAGAAAATGCACCACACTGAATCCTTGTGGGGAAAATTCAGAAAAAAATTGCAGTGAGGCCTTTGTCTAGCCCAGCTTAGCCTAGAGAGAAATATAGGAGAGTTGAGGCAGAACCAACCTGCACATAGTATTCCAGCATCCAAGGAGAGATTGTACACCAGAGCAAGAGGAGATCCCATTCTGGGATTGGTCTGGAACAGCCTTAGGCTGAGATGGGGACAGGTGCAAACTGTCAACTCTGTCACCTACCTCCTCATTCCAGGTCATAGAACCAGGAAGGTCCTAGACTATGTCCAGAGAAAGGACAACATTCAGAAGTCAGAAGCAGTAATGATGTAGTTCAGACTCTAAATGCTAAGTCTCCAAGTATCTAGCCCAACCTACAAGGGAATGCCAAACCAAAGGAAAGCTTATAATTCTACCCCTCTGAACCAACAGCTTTCTAGCTGGCAGAGTTCAGCAGCAGCCAAATCCAATCTCAAACCCAGGTCAGCATCTCACAGAGTTCAAATCAGGAAAGCAACAATAAAATTTTCCCCTGAATCAGACCACTTTGGGAGCACTGAAAGCTCACAGGTCTTCCAATTATCCCAGTAGCCCAAAAGCTGCAGCACAACTATCCCAACCCAGTCTTAACATCAAATATGAAGTTAGGAAGTAGGCTGAAAGAAGGGATAAACAAAAAAATGAGCCCAACCATGATAAATTATTATGGTGTCAAATATACTCAAGATGCAAAAACAAAAGAAAATGATTCCAAAACATTTACAAGCAAAGTCGGGGGCGGGGGGGGGGGGGGGGGGGGGGTGAGGCTGGGTTAGATCTCTCAGAAAATATGAAGCAAGAGGGGTTTGTTTTGTTTTTTATTAAAGCTTTTTATTTGCAAAACATATGCATGGGTAATTTTTCAACATTGACCCTTGCAAAGCTTTCTGTTACAGATTTTTCTCTTTCCCCCCATCTCCTCCCCTAGATGGCAGGAAGTCTAATACATGTCAATTATGTTAAAATATTTGACAGAGTTAACTTGCTGTACAGGAAAAAAAAATCTGAGCAGGTAAACTCAATGCAAGCAAACATCAATCGAGAGCATGGAAATGATATGTTGTGGTCCACATTTCACATCCCTCTCTCTGGGTGTATATGGCCTTCTTCACTGCACAATTGTAATTGGTTTGAAGCATTTCATTGTTGAAGAGAGCCATGTCCATCAGAATTGATCATCATATAGTCTTGTTGTTGCTGTGTATAATGATCTCCTGGTTCTGCTCATTTCACTCAGCACCAGTTCATGCAAGTCTCTCCAGGCCTCTCTGAAATCGTCCTGCTGGTCGTTTCTTACAGAGCAGTAATATTCCATAACATTCATATACCATAATTTATTCAGCCACTCTCCAATTGATGGGCATCCCTTCAGTTTCCAGTTTCTAGCTACCACAAAAAGGGAAGCAAGAGTTTTTTTTTAATTAAAATGTATTTTAAATGAAAAGGGAGCATTAGAAGAAAAAACTGTAAAAGTATTGAGAGTCATGGAAGAAAAAACTAGAAAGGGAATTAACAGCTTGGTACAAAGAAAGAAGTTATGGCATATGTAGCAGCCACACCCCAGTAAAAGTATCTATGCAGACGGCTAAACCAGGGCTGAGGGTAACTGACAGGCCTCAGAATCATCAAGGAGTTAGGGCAATGTCTATCCCATGTGTATGAATGCATATCCTGGTAGAATGGGCAGATGAAAACAATTTGTTCCAACAGACATGAAGGCAGCTAAAGCAGGTGTTTAGAGCTTGGACAGACATTGAAAATACCAGGTTCTTCTTCTTTTTTTTTTTTTTTGCTGAGGCAATTGAGGTTAAGTGACTTGCCCAGGGTCACACAGCTAGGGAATGTTAAGTGTCTGAGGCCAAGATCTGAACTCAGGTCCTCCTGACTTCAGGGCTGGTGCTCTAACCACTGCATCACCTGGCTGGCCTGATGCCAGGTTCTTCCAGTGCATCCCAGACCATCACCAGTTGTCTTGCCAGTGGACTTTGATGACTCTGGAAGAAGAGTAAGGCTGATGACTTTGTGCAATAATGACTTAAATCCAATTCATACACTTCACCATATCATTGGTCACAACCATCAACTGTTCCAAAACCTTGCTTAAACAACAAACTCCCTGAAAATTAGAATGAACCAAATAGAAGCCAATGACTTCATGAAGCAACAAGAAATTTCCAGCCTCAAAAGGCTGGAAAAAAATAGAAGAAGATATGTTATCTCACAGCAAAAGCTACTAACTTGTGAAATAGATCAAAGAGAAAGCATTTTAAAACTATGAAACTATCTGAATATCTTCAAAAAACCTAAACATTTTTTAAAATTTAATTTAAAACTTACAAATACAAACTTACAAACTTACAAAACTTACAAATACAAATACAAAAAATACAAACTGGAAAAAGAAAAAAAATAATCATGTGCTCAGCAGAACATCAGAGAGAATTCAAAAATATGTAACAATAAATTTTCATTTCAAGAAAGCATATATAATAATAGAAGTCATTGTATTCAGAACTGTCCATCTTTGTTTCCTTGTAGGTTTTCTTTTGTTTTCTGCTGTGCATTTTTTACTTTATTATTTTTCCCTTTTCCTTCCCCAGACATATTTATGTATATACACACATATATATACACATGCACCTACATATATATATACACATACATATATATATACATATACATACACAAACATCTTTAAACAGTTTTAATATGACTGACATAAAATGTAGATTTCTCTCTTGATTGAATCTTTTTAAAATTTGACTCTAATAATTACTACCCTTATTTTTTCTGCCTAATGAATTCTATTCCTGATCATTTATTGTGTTTATTGTGATTTTGTGTATTTCTTGTTTCTTATCCCTGTTAACTCTTCTACATTACTTCTATCTGCTAGCTTCCCTTTCTATTACTTAACCTTACTCCCCCCCACTGCAGCATTCTCCCCTTATTTTTCCCCTCTCATCTTTTCCCTCCCTCTATTCCATTCCAGTTAATCTACACATCTTTCTCAACCTCATTTTATCCTATTCCCTCCCCCTCTTATTTCTTTATAGATTTTGGAGGGTGTTATACTCTTCTGGATTTGGATGTATTGTTCCCTCTTTAACAATGTGAGCAGGATTTTAAAACTACTAGCTCTCCTCCCTCTAATTCCTCTGTGTCATTTCTTGCTTTCACAACCCATTCTTATAGCATAATTATTTTTTTGACCTTTTTTCTAGATGATTTTTCTGTTTAACATCACATCACACTCACCTCTACCCCAATCTTTCTTTTGAACTTCCCAATTTCTAATGTCAATCTTAGACATATAGTTTACATGTATAAAACATTTTTCATGTATAAAACATAAACAGTTTGTCCTTATTGAGTCCCTTGATTTAATGTTGGCTGCTATCTGTTAAATTTTCTATTAAGTTCAGGTTTGTTTGCCACAAAATCTTGAAAATCTGACGGTTCATTGAATGCCCATTTTTCCATTCAATATTATATTTAATTTTACAGAATATGATATTTTCTACTTCAACACTAGTTTTTTTAATTGTTGATATATAATCTTCTAGGACCTATGGTCTTTTATTATAGCCACTTCTGCAATTCTAATTGTAGCTCCAGGACATTTGAATTGGTTTTTTTTTGTTGTTGTTGCTGTTGCTTGTAAAATTTTCTCTTTGACCTGAGGATTTAAAAATTTAGCAACAATCTTCCTGTATATTTTCCTTATAGGATCTCTTTCAGGGGATGGTCAGTGAATTTTTTTCTCTTTCTACTTTCCCCTCATGCTCTCTCACTTTAAGATAATTTTCTTTAATTATTTCCTTTTTTTGGGGGGGGGTTCTTTTTTCAATCAAAGCTTTCAGGGAGACTGATTATTCTTATGTTTTCTCTTCTTGACCTATTCTCTAGATCTGTTGTTTTTCTTATGAGATGTTTTACATTCTCTTCATTTTTTTCATTATATATATGTATATATATATATATCACTATATCAGCAAGATTCAGCTCACAGGGCAGAAGGAGGGGTTGGATACTGGGGGGACTATCAATTCAGTTCTGACAGGTTGGGAGTATAGAGAAAAGGTCATAAATTGTGATAAGTTTGGGAAGAAGCTAGGAGCCACTAAGTCTGGGGCCATAAAGATAAGGGGTATGTATAGGTGTTTGGGATGGACCATCTGGAGGTTTTGTGACTCTTTGGAATACTAGCCCAGTTATTCCTGATGGTCAGAGGTGGGGGGGGTTGCTATCGAAGCAGAACAATTGAGGGAAACTGAGCCAGAGCAATTGAGGGAAACTGAGACATGGAACTGTGGCACAACAGAATGAAAAGAAATACAAAAAGATAAACATGAATGAACAATGATAAAAGACTAAACAAGGCTAAACTGTTTACATTCAGATACGGAGAGATGATTCATGTGTGAACCCTATCCCCATCAGGATTCATAGGGGAAATCAAATTAAACAGAACCTAGGAGTGGTTCTTATTGTATCCTGGGGCAACTAGATGGTACAGTGGGATAGAGTGCTGGGTCTGGAGTCAGGAAAATCTAAGTTCAAATCGACTCTCAGACACTGCCTAGCTATGTAACCCTGAGCAAGTCACTTAAATTCTTTTTGCCTCAGTTTTCTCAGTTGTGAAATGGGGATAAAAATAGCACTTACCTCCAAGAGTTTTTGTGAGGGTCAGATGAAATAATTGCCTGGCACATAGCAAGTGCTATATAAATGTAATTTTCATCATGAGGATAGTGATGATGATATCTTGATGATCTTAAGAATGAAAAGAGAAGGGAAGAGGATATACTGAGGAGAAGAAAGAAGGGGATCTGAAGGTTAGGGGAAATCATTTTCCATAATCAGGGTGCACAAAGAAGGAGGCAGGCAGGGGAATGGCTGACACCTGTCACCTGAACTGATCAAAAGAAGGACACACACAGTTGAGTACTGAAATATATTTCACTCAACAAGGAAATAGGAGGAGAAAAGGACAAAGGGTGAGGAGGTATTAGAGGAAGAGTAAATTGGATATGAATATTATGGAATATTATTGTTCTATAAGAAATGACCAGCAGGACGATTTCAGAGAGGCCTGGAGAGACTTGCATGAATTGATGCTGAGTGAAATGAGCAGAACCAGGAGATCATTATACACGGCAAGAACAATATTATATGATGATCAATTCTGATGGACCTGACTCTCTTCAACAATGAAATGATTCCAACCAGTTCCAAATGTTCAGTGAAGAAAGCCATATACACCCAGAGAGAGGGATGTGAAATGTGGACCACAACATAACATTTTCATGCTCTCTATCGATGTTTGCTTGCATTGTTTCCTTTCTCAGATATTTTTTGTTCATGTAGATACAATTGTTCTAGCACAGCAAGATAAGTGTGGAAATATGTATACATATATTGGACTTGTCAAGTATTTTAATATAACTAACATGTAGTGGACTTCCTGCTATCTAGGGGAGGGGAGGGGACTGGGGAGAAATTTGTAACGGAAAGCTTTGTAAGGTTCAATATTGAGGAACTACCCATACCTATGTTATGCAAATAAAAAGCTTTAATTGAAAAAAAAAAAAAAAGAGTTAATTGGAGGCAGAGAGAGGCAGGATTGGTCCTAAGCAAAATATCCCAAGGTTGTATAAAATTATTTATAATTTCTTTTGAAGTGGTAAAAAATGGGAATCTGATGGGGTGCCCATAAGTTGGGGAATAGATGGACAAGTCATGACATATAAATGTGATGGAATACTATCATATTGAACTCTTATCAGCATAATGACCAACAAGGATTCCAGAGAATGAGACATGCTACTTACTTCTTGATAGAGAAATAAAGAATTTAATTTGTGTGTGTTTTGGTTTTTTGTTTTTGCTGAAGCAATTGGGGTTAAGTGACTTGCCCAGGATTACACAGCTGGGAAGTGCTGTGTCTAAGGCCAGATTTGATCTCAGGTTCTTTTAACTTCAGGGCTGATGCTCTATTCACTGCACCACCTAGCTGCCCCAAATAAAGAACTTAGAATGCAGAAGATCATTTTTTTTTTCAATATGGCCATTGTGCAAATGTGATTGTCTATTTATTTACATATTTGTAATGGTTTTTGTTTTTCCGGTGTTCTTAACTGAAAGTCAGGGGTTGGGGTTGGAGACAGATTGTGAATGACTAAAACAATTTTTTAAATAATGTTCTCTTCCAACTAAACATACATTCATTTTAAATAAGATTTTGAGTTTCAGCTGTTAATTTCCTCCCTCCTTTTCTCCCACCTCTTGTCGCCAAGATGGCAAGCAATCTGATAGGTTATACGTATGCTAATTTGTTAACTTGTTTCCACATTACTTATGCTGTAAAAAAAAAAAACAGAACATGCAGCCTAGCTGTATCAGACTTATAAAGCAACAGTTGTCAAAACCATTTGGTACTAAGAAAAGATTAGTTGATCAGTGGAATAGGTTACACATAATGGGTGATACTTTAAGCAAATTAGGAGAACAAGGGATAGTCTACCTCTCAGATCTGTGGAGAAGGAAGGAATTTATGGTCAAAGAACTAGAGAACATTATGAAAAACAAAATGAACAATTTTGATTATATTAAGTTAGAAAATTTTTGTACAGTCGAAACCAATGCAGCCAAGATTAGAAGGGAAGCAAAAACCTGGGGGAAAATTTTTACATCTAAGTATTCTGAATCCTCATTTCTAAAATATATAGAGAATTGACTCAAATTTATAAAAATGCAAGTTATTCTTCAATTGATAGTCAAAAAATCTAAACAATTTTCAGACAAAGAAATTAAAGCCATTTCTATCTATATGAAAAAAAAGTGTTCTAAATCACTTCTGATTTAAAAAATGCAAATTAAGACAACTCTTGAGGCACCACTACACATCTCTCAGATTGGTTAAGATGACAGGAAAAGATAATGTCGAATGTTGGAGGGGATGTGGGAAAACCGGGACACTGATACATTGTAGGTGGTGGTGTGAATTTATCCAGCCATTCTGGAGAGCAATTTGGAACTATGCCAATGGCTATCAAACTGTGCATACCCTTTGATCCAGCAGTGTCTGTCCTGGGTTTATATCCCAAAGAGATGATGAAAAAAGGAAAAGAACCTATGTGTGCAAAATAGTTATAGCAGCCTTTTTTGTAATGACAAAAAACTGGAAACTGAGTAGATGCCTATCAGTTGGAGAATGGCTGAATAAGTTATGGTATATGAATGTATTATTCATATACATTATTGTTCTATAACAATATTGTTATTGTTCTATAAGAAACGACCAGCAGGATGATTTCAGAGAGGCCTGGAGAGACTTGCATGAACTGATGCTGAGTGAAATGAGAAGAACCACGAGATCATAAGATACGGCAACAACAAAATTATACAATGATCAGTTCTGATGGATGTGGCTCTTTTCAACCATGAAGTGATTTAGGCCAATTCCAGCATATGGAGAGAGTCATTTGCATCCAAAAAAAGATCTATGGGTATTGAATGTGGATCACAACATAGTATTTTCACCTTTTTTGTTGTTTGTTTGCTTGCTTTTTTTTTTCTTTCTCCTTTTTTTTGATATGATTTTTCTTGTGCAGCATGATAAATATGGAATATGTATAGGAAAATTGCACATCTTTAACATATATTGGATTACTTGCTGTCTAGGGGAGATAAGAGGGAAAGGAAGGAGAAAAATTTAGAACACAAGGTTTTGCAAGGGTGAATGTTGAAAACTATCTTTGTATGTATTTTGGAAAGAAAAAAACTATTATAAAAATAAAAAGAAAAGAAAGAAAAAACAGCATACATACATACATATATACATATATGCATGCATGCATAAAAGTGAAAATAGTATGCTTCAAATTGCATTCAGATGCCTTAGTTATTTCTCAGGATGTGGTCAGCCTTTTTCATCATAAGTCCCTTGGAGAAGAGCTGAGTTTGTCATAATTTATCATTGCACAATGTTGCTATTACTGTGTACAATGTTCTGGTTCTGCTCACTTCACTCAGCATCAGTCCATGGAAGTCTTTCCAGGTTTTTCTGAACTCCACCTGTTCATTATTTCTTATAGCACAATACTATTCTATTACATTCATATACCACAACTTGTTCAGCCATTCCCCAATTGGACATCCCCGTGATTTCCATTTCTTTGCCACCACAAAAAGAGCTACTATAAATGTTTTTGTAATTTTAAGTCCTTTTCCCTTTTTTATGATATTTTTGGGATATAGACCTAGAAGTGGTACTACTGGTCAAAGGGTATGCACAATTTTATAGGCCTTTGGGCATAATTCCAAATTATTCTCCAGAATAATTGGATCAATTCACAACTCTACTAACAATGCATTAGTATCTCAGTTTTCCCACACCTTTTACAACATTTATCATTTTTCTTTTCTGTCATATTAGCCAATCTGATAGGTATAGGGTGGTACATCAGAGTTGTTTTAATTTGCATTTCTCTAATAGGAGTGATTTAGAGGATTTTTTTTTCATATGACCATGGATAGATTTCTTTATCTAAAAACTGCCTGTTTATATCATTTGGCCATTAATCAATTGGGGAATGACATATTCTTATAAACTCGATGCAGTTCTCTTTATGTTTTAGAAATAAGGTCTTTATCAGAAACACTGGCAACAAAAATTGTTTCTCATTTTTCTGCTTTTCTTCTAATCTTGGTTGCATTAGTTTTGTTTGGGTAAAAACTTTTTAATTTAATATAATCAAAATTATCCATTTGTATTTCATGATTTTCTCCATCTCCTGTTTGGTCATAAATTCTTCCCTTCTCCATAAATTTGACCAATAAACCATTCTGTGTTCTCCTAATTTGCTTATGGTATCACCCCTTATGTCTAACTCATACACCTATTTTGACTTTATCTTGGTATGCGGTTTCTGCATACTATTTTCCAGCTTGGATTCTGCCATACTATCTTCCAGCTTTCCTAGCAGTTTTTATCAAATAGTAAGTTCTTATCCTAGTACTTAAATAGTAGATCACTATACTATGTTTTATATACCTAACTATTCCATTATACCACATTTTTTCTTAACCAATCCCAGCTAATTTTGATGATTGCCACTTTATAATATGGTTTTAGATTTGATAACACTAGGCCACTTTCTTTGCACTTTTTACATGAATTCCCTTGATGTTCTTGACTTTTTGTTCCTCCAGCTGAATTTTAATAATTTTTCTAGCTCTATAAAATAATTTTTGGTAGTTTGGTATGCCACTGAATAAATAAATTTAGATAGAATTTTCAATTTTTATATTTTATCCTGACCTACTCATGAGCAATTGATATTTTTCCAGTTATTTAAATCTGACTTTGTGTGAAAAGTAATTGTATGATTGTGTTCATATACTTCTTGGGTTTGTCTTAGAAGGTAGATTCCCAAATATTTTATAATTTCTAGTTATTTAAACTAAAATTTCCCTTTCATCTCTGGGTGGTATGATGGAGGTACATAGCAGGAGGTTAAAGAGTTGCTAAATGTGAGCTCTCCATCACAGAATCCTAGTGTGAAGGAGAATGGCCTCTTCTCTGCCACTTGTAGGGATATTTGAAAGCTCCATCCATGCTCAAAGCCACTCGCAGGATGTCCCAAACTTCTTCCATCTGCTCACCCTCAGGCAGGGCCAGAGTTTTGGTCCTTTACTAAACAAAGGTTCCAGGGAAGAAACATAGCTGCTGTTAAAATTTGGTCATTTAGTGACATGAGAGTCACATGAGTTGGGTAAAACAGATCCTGCCCAGAAGAGGGGAGAGAGAAAGGGAAAGGGAATGTTGCCTTTAGTGGAGGATGAGAAAGGACTCTCTCTCAGTAAAGGAAGGAGGAGACTCTAGAATTCTCTGGCACTACACCAAACAGAAAGACCCAAATCAGAATTGTATTCTCTGACCCCTAGCCTAATCCCCACCTCCACTGCACATTTCCTTCATCATCTCCAGAGGGCTCATTTATGATCTAAAATGAGAGACTTCAGGCAGGGAGATGAGCAGCTGGGCCCTCCTCCCATTGCTGCCCCTCTTTCCCCTACTACTAGAAGTTGGTAGGGAACAGGTTTCAGTTAGTGTTATCAGCTGAGTGCCTTTGACAGAAGAGTTCATGGGAACTGTTTTGATACTTCTCTATCTCTCATGTCTTCTCTAGAACTTGCTTATCATTGGCAGTTTATCCGCTCAAGGTTTTTCCTGTGAAAGCCTCAAGTGTGTGGCAGGCTATTTTTCTCTCTCTCTCTCTTTCATTGCTTGTTACCAGAAACAGTGTGGAAATATTCCCACTTCTGCTTTGCGTATTGAGCGCTCTTCAGTGTAACAAAATGGCAAGACGATCCTGAGGTGCATTTCCATGTTGGCCAACCTTCCCTCCCTCCCTCGCCTGATCCCACGCCAGATAAGGAAGGTGTGGCTTACTATGAATACTTCAGGAGATCAGCTTTCTTGACTGGAATCCAGCATACTTCAAGGAGAGACCTTAAAGGCAGTCTCTATCTGTGTGCTAGATCTAGAGTTGACATCTTGCCCAATCCTACCTTGGAGAGCTAAGGCTCAGAGAATTTGAGGCAGCTGGTGACCCAGTGGATAGGAAGACTGGACTTGAAGTTCAGCCTCAGACACTTACTAGCAGTGTGATGCTTGGCAAATCATTTAATCTCTGCCTCACTTTTATGTGGGAGTAAATAATGGCACCTACCTCACAAGATTGTTGTAAAGATTGAATGATGTATTTGTTTAAAAAAAAAAAAAGATATTGGGAAAGCTATATGGTGCAGTGGATAGAAATTTGGTTCTGAAATCAGAAGGACCTGAGTTCAAATCCAGACTCAGACATTTAATACTTTCTAGCTGTATGACCCTGGGCAAGTCACTTAACCCTAATTGCCTCACCCCCCCCAAAAAAAATTAATTTTAGAAAGGTACTTAGCACAGTATGTAGGCTCTTTCTTTCCTTTGGACCTGCCCAAAGTTAACCCTTCTTCTTTGAGCACATCTGACTTGTGTCAGTTAGCAGTTATTAGGCCTCTTCTGTGTTCTGGGCTCTGGGAATTCAAAGAAGAAAAAAAGAATCTTCCCTCAAGGAATTTATCTTTATTTAGTCATCTGAAACACTGGTCAACTCCTAGATCAGAGGTGGGTAAGTCTGGTCATATAGAGCCCCTTGAAATCATTTGCTAAGGTAATTGCAGGTGATAATAAGCTGAAAGTTAGGTACAACAACCTCTTATTGCTTGAGTTCTATACATTGATAATTTTGTGTGACCTGTGGATCATGTTATAAATATCCAAATGACCCTTGACAGAAAAAAGGATTCTCCACTCCTGCCCTACAGTATAAAGAGCATTAGGCTGATTCTTAAAAGATAAAATAATGAAAATGAAATAATGAAAAATGTGAAGTCTAATTTTGGTTCAAAAAATCATGTTTTCAAGCATTCAAAGATAAAAGAAGTCTGATTAAATAGCAGTTTAAAAAAAAAAACAGGATAGGGGAGCTTTAGCAGACTGTAAGCACAATATAAGACGGTGGTGCTTTTAAAAAATCAAGATCTAAGCTTTCATTGATGTAAGAATCTCCCAGCAAGGAAATGCCTTCAACCAATGTACACTGGCAATCATTTGGCAGCTCTCTCAGAGTTGCTTAGGTTAAGTGACTTGCCTAGGATGTTGCAGACAGAACTTATACCAAGGTCTTCTTAAAAGCTAGTTCTTTATCACTTGACCATGATGTCTTTCTAAAAGAGACATTCTTTCCAGTAATGAGGAACTAACAATCCCTTTGTACTGAGCCCTGGACACACCACAACTGTTCAAGCCTGATCAGCTCCTCCTGAGGAGAACACCCAGAATGGTGAAAGTTCTTAAGCCGAATCACATGAAGCCTAATTTCATTATTCCCCTTTGTGTACTCCATGCTAAACTAGTATAGAGTCCAGCCAAAACTGTACTATCAACTGTTCCTGAAATGAAATGTAACCTTTGCAAATTCCTGAATGGTTGAGTTGACTCTGATCCCATCTCTTCTCAGAAAACTTATTTTCCTTCCATCACTCTGTTGAAAGTGTGGGGGTGAGAGAAGTTGAGACAGTAGTTCTGAAGGGGTTGTAATGAAGGCCTCTAACCAAGTCATGACACTGACAGAAGAGAGGGGACAAATGCAGGAGATTTTTGAGGCAGTCAAATTGACAGAATTGGATATGATAGACAAGTGAAAAGGAAGAATAAGCAGTTTTCAACATGGGAAACAGGTTGTTGTTATTGGAGTCATTAACAGAAATAATGAAATTAAATGTTCTAGGATAAAGAATCCCAAAATAAATTCCAAAAAACAAGGATGTAATCAATCAAGAGTGAATATTAGTTTACCAAACTGAAACTGAAATTAAAAGCATGACTATTATTAAGAACAAAGGAATGGGAGAAACTAAAGAAATAAACAAACAAAAAATAGTTTAAAAATAAATCTTGATTCAGATTGCTTAAGTAGTCAAGAACAAACACTGAAATCAGTGCCACAAAGGATTGGAGAAGCATGGAAGTTTTGTGTTACAAGTTGGCATCAGGTAAGGGGAAGGACAGAACACCAAGAGACAGAAGCAGAAGGCTTGAATATCTCAAATACTTGACTGCAGATGGTGATTTCCTCTTCTTTCTGATCTTGACTCATATAGATGTATTTGGTCATCAATATTTCTGATGAGTTTTGGCGTACCACCTCAAAAGTATATTGGGGTTATGGGCCAGTGTCTTGAGTCATTTCAAAAGAATGTATAGGCATAGATCTGCAAATCAAGGGGCAAAGATTTTATTTTGCTTCTAAGAATGGGCTAAATTCTAAGAAGTTTCTTGGAAGAGATTTCTTCCAATGGTTAGTTGACTAACCCCAAAAAGGAATTAATTATAAAGATGCCATGAGGCAGGAGTCTGCCATGGAGGGCCAACCTAAAAAGGAAATTGGTGATCTTATAAGCAGATCTTCTATAGGGAAAATATGTCCTTGGGGGTTTGACATCATAACTTGGCTTCCTGTTTGGATACTGTAAAGGTGGGGTTTCCAGAGACCCCCACCTGGGATAAGACTGTAATTGGAAGTCCACTTGAATTAAAGGCCTGCTTAAGAACAAAATGCCCACAAAAACTGAGATAGTCCCACCTCTGCTCTTCCTTTCTTGCTTCAGGGATTATTATAGTCCTATTGGGGCTTCAGGCTTTCTTGGCTAACACCCATCTGGACACCCAGGACTTCATCACTTCCATTCCCATCTATCTAAGTTGCCAATTGATCTTAATTCCACGTCATCACTCACATCAACAAGAAATATATATTAGTAACAGCCCAAGCAACTAGATAACTCAGTGGATTAGAGTTCTGATCCTAGAGTTAGGAGGACCCGAATTCAAATCAGACCTCAAAAATTAGCTACATAAACATAGGTAAGTCACTTTACCTCTGTTTGCCTTAATCCACAGAAAGAAATGGCAAACCACTCGAGTATCTTTGCCAAGAAACCCGACGGACAGCATTGGGGTATTATGGTCCATGGGGTCACAGAGAGTCAGACATGATCGAACAATAATAATGTGAATTACTCTGACTCTGCCAGGTGTTGGGGATAAAAATACAAAGACTGCCCCTCTTTTCCAGGAGCTTGTATTATCCTAATAGGGGAAGATAACACACAAAAATAGAGATGAAATGCTAGGTGAGGGATAAAAAGGAGGACTATAAATATTGTGGGGCATGGAATTGAATTCCAGAAGGGAAAGCAATGAAAGTGGGCCAGCCTTGCATTCCTCCCCAAAATGGAGGAACAGAGCAATTTATCAATTGGAGCGGGAGAGAAGTATGATAGAAGGATGTTTCAGGATGAGAAAGCAGAAAGAAAAGGTCGATATTCCAGGGTGAGGAAGCCCCAAGTGCTGAGGGAGATTACAGGACAAGACTGTAGCGGATGCACGGCATCAAAGTATAGACGTCAGTCCCCTTCCCACCACCCAAGGCCACTACCTTATCATCTCTCTCCTAGAAATTAATTACTCTTCTAATCTTCTCATGAGGGTTCCATTTCTTTTCATGTATGGATTAGACTATGTGGCCGCTGTCTTTCTGTCTTTCTGGTACCCCTGCCTCCAGTTTGTCTACTCTCCAATTCTGCTAAAGCTCTATCTCTAAAGACTTAAGTTTTACCATATTTTTCTCCTAATCAGAGAATTCTTCCCTTCTCAATTAAAGCCCTTAATGATCTAGCCAATCTCCTTTTCCAGGCTTAGTACCTCTTTGGCATTCCACATTCATGTGGCTTTGCTACATCTTACCCTCTTTCACATCAGCATGTCTTTACACAGGCTGTCCCCCCCCCCATTCCTCAAATACTTTGTCTTTCCTTTAGAATCCCTAGTTTCCTTCAAAGTTTCACTTAGGTGCCACATTGGGCTATTGCTGTGCATTAATTAGCATTTCTGTCCTCCCCTCTCCTCCCAAATCCAAAACTCTTTTGAGTCCAAGGATTGTCTCCTTTTTGCCTTCATAAGCAAAGTCTAGTGAACTTCCTGGTCCATTATTGCTCTTGTTCAGTCATTTCAACAAGGCCTGACTCTTCATAACTCAGGGTTTGGGGTTTTCTTGGTAGAGATATTGGAATAGTTTGCTGTTTCTTTCTCCAGCTCATTTTACATATGAAGAAAATGAGGCACTACATATACACAATACAATGTATATACAAATCTAAAACAATGTTGAGGATGGAAAAGAAAGCACTTTGCTGGGAGATCAAGAAGAGCGTCATGTTGGAGATGGTTTCTGAGCTGAGTTTTGAAGGAAACTAGGAATTCTAAGAAGTAGCAGTGAAGAGGGAAAAAATTCCAGGCAGCCTGTGGAAAGTCACCAAGACACAGGAAAGTTAACTAACTTGCTTAGGGTCACACAGCTAGTAAGTGTCTGAGATAGGATTTGAACTCAGGAAAAGGAGTTTTCCTGATTCCAAGCTCAGTGCTTTATCTACTGCACCATGCAGTGCTTAAATACAGATGTGTTAATTGATAGATGGATTAAAGAGGGAAATAGATAGATTAATCCATCTTCCACATAGCTATCAAATTGTCCTTCCTAAAGCAGAGGTCTAACCATACCAATCCCTCAATCAATCAATACCAGTTGCTACAATATACCTCTAAAATCAAATACAAAATTCTTCTCTTGGCACTGGATCCAACATAATTGTCTAGTTTGATTATTTATTGCTCCTATTCAAGCACTCTCTGATGTCCCCCAAATTGTCCTTGCTGTTCCTCATAAGTGACAATTCTTCCTATGTCTTGGTGACTTTCCACAGGCTGTTTGGAATTTGTTCCTTCCTCACTGCTGCCTCTTAGAATCTCTAGTTTCCTTCAGAGCTCATCTCAAAAACCATTTCCAACATGTTGCTCTTCCTGATCTTCTAGAAAAGTGCTTCTCTTCTTCATCCCCAATATTGCTTTAGATTTGTATATGCATTGTATGATGTATATGTAGTCTTCCTCAATAGAATGTAAGCTCCTTGAAGTCAGAAACTGTTTCCTTTTTTGTCTATTACATACCCAGCAGAGCCTCAGTATATAATGGGTATTTAGTTAAATAATTTTTTTGGATAATTGATTCCCTGGTTCCATTCACTCCATTACCTCTATTTAACGCATGTTATATATAAGATACTTTAAAAATACTATGTGGGGGAGTATAAGGGTATAAAATGGTCCAATTTCTTACATCACAAGTAGTACCAGATTCATCAGTATATATTAAGTTTAATAAGATTACCACAAGAAGGAAATCCCCTCCCAGGATAGGTTTTATGGAAGAGATGGTATTTCAAATACCAGGAGGTAGAATTTCAAAAGTTTGAAATGAATTGAGGACTGGAATTTTGGGCTAAAAGACTGATATGAGCAAAGATTATGAGGAGAGAGATCCAAAAGTGTATTTGAGGAATGGCAAATATTCTAAGTTTTTCTAAAATAGTGGTGGGAAAAGAGGCCCAAAGTTTAAATAATTTAGGGCCACATTATGCATGGTCTAGAATCTTAGTCTAAGGAGTTTGAACTTGTTTAGTAGTCAACAGAATACGCTTTTGTGTTTAAGTCTTTGGGGAACAGGATCAAAGAAAGCATTGTCAGCAAGATAAATCTATCAATGATGAGACAGCTAGGTTGTGTGTGGAGAAAACACTGAGCCTGAATTCAGTCCAGCTTCAGACATTTAATAGATATGTGACCCTTTACCTCAGTTTCTTCAACTAAAATGGGGATAATGTTATTTACCTCCCAGAATTATTGGAAGAATCAATAAAATAATTATGGAACACAACACAGTGCCTGACACATAGTGACACTATCTATATAAATGTTTATTCCCTTCCCCTTCTCTTGGTATATGCAAAATAAATCTGAGGAGAGTTAGATTCTTACAGGAATAGGAAGGGAGATTTATGAAGAAGTTATTTCAGTTATCTAGGCATGAATGCATTGGGTCTGAGTGACAATGGGAAAGGAAAGCTTAAAGTAGAGACTAGAGACAGTGGAAATAAAATCAACAAGAACTGGCAACTCACAGAACCAATAAGATTATGTGATAATCAACTGTAATGGACTTGGCTCTTTTCAACAGTGAGATGATTCAGGCTAATTCCAATAGACTTGGGATGGAAAGAGCCATCTGCATCCAGAGAGAGGACTATGGGAACTGAATGTGGATCACAACATAGTATTTTCACCTTTTTTTATTGTTTGCTTGCTTTTTGTTTTCTTTCTTGTTTTTTTTTTTCCTTTTTGATCTGATTTTTCTTGTGCAGCATGATAAATGTGGAAGCATGTTTAGAAGAATTGCACATATTCAACCAGTATTGGATTACTTGCTGTCTAGGGGGAGGGGATTGTGGGAAGGGAGAGAGAAAGATTTGGAACAAAAGATTTTGCAATTTTGTATTCCTGCCTCTAGTCCCTTATATTCTGTCCCCTGAGCCATATAGCTTCACAAAGTGATTTACTTACTTATTTGTTTTTAGCTTGCAATTTATTTATTTTATTTTTCCAAATACATGCAAAGATAGTTTTCATTAATCATCTTTGTAAAACCTTGTGTTGCTAATTTTTTCTCCCTCTTCTCCCCTTTCCTTCTCCTCAGACAGTAAGTGATACACAGTTATTTTGATGGTATAGGAAGGAAAGCACTAGCTGGAGAATCAGGAAGCACCTCATGTAGGAGATAACACTTGACCTGAGCTTTGAATAGAGCCAAGGGTTCCAAAAGGCAAAAATGAGGAGGGAGAAAAAGCCATGAGACAGTTGTCTATACTTGACAAAAGCAAAAAGGCAGAAATAGGAAGTTACATATGGAGAAGAGCTAGTAAGCAAGTTTTGTTGGGAAAATAATATTCAAGATGTGGAATAGTGTAAAATAAGCTTAGAAATATTGGTTGGAGGAAGATGGTGAACAATTAAGTACCAAACAAGATATAGACAAATGTCCTTTTTTCCCAAAGGATGAGCTGGTGAGATTGGAATTGTTCTAGATTGTGAGGACTAATAGAGGAAAATTTCTATCCCCATGAATTATCACAGATTCAAAATATACAGGTCACACCAGACTATTCATTTCCCCTTTTTGACAGGGCTAGAAGACTGAAAGATCATGGAAATGATGTTGTTATATTATATGTTAATTTTGTCCAACATATTTGGCAATATTTCTTGTGATATCCTTGTGGACAAAATGAGATGGATAATGGTATTGTTTGGTGATTCTAATAGCAGACCCATAATGTTAATGGATTGATATCAACCCAAATATATGTATCAAGTCTCTGAGCTTAGTTCTCCCAATCCACATGATCACTAGAAATCCCCAGAGTATGGCTAGCTGATTACATCTTCTCCTTAGAGTTCAAGGAGTACTCCTGAGGGTCAGTGGGATTCTTCTAATAGTTGAAATGACAACACAAAGGTATAATTAATCAAATAAGTTCCTGGAACTGATATAACTAAGGTAAATGTTAGTATCTTAACTTGCTTTTGCAGATGAAGGAAACCAAGTTGTGGAGAAAATAATGCATATTGATACAATGCTAAAAGCTGAAGATGACAAAGAAACATTATCGATCTATCGATCTACTGTTGAGAAAATTGTTGAATATCGCATTTTAACATTTAGATTACAGTATAAGGTAATGTCTGAGGGAGTGCCAAAATGAGAATACTAACAGGAGTTTAAGAAAAAAGGGAAGGTCCCTGTATACTAGTGTGGATTGAGAAGGATTCCTTGAAGAGGTGAAAAAAGCATTGGAATCACAAAGGATAGAAAGGTTTGGGAAAGGGAAAGAGTAAAACAACATAAACAAAGACAGAGAAAGAAATAAGTATGACTTGTATGAGAAATATCAGAATAGCTAAAGAGGAAGAGAAAGTTTGTGTTTGGGAGGACTGGAATATAAAGTTATTGACTTATTGAGAGTCATAAAGCTCATCCGCAGTACAGTTTGGACCATGAACTAGGTCTCCTGATCCCTGTACTCTTTTTACTTCGGGCATCAAGCAAAGCAGAGGTAGAATGTCTAATGCAGAGGAATAGATAGATGTCACTTGTTCTGAAACTGAACATTTTTTTCTGCACACCAATTTGATCTGTCATCAATTTGGCTGGACTTCTTCAAAGTAAAGAAGTAGTAGTCTGCATTAAAGTGAAAAGGGGCCCTCTCCTTTCCTGATTGCCCTCTTCAAGACTTCACTCATCACATAGCTGAGGAAGGATCTAGCCATCGTAGCCAGGCCACTTAAGAGCATAGATTTAGAACTGAAAGGGACAATATGGTTCATTTAGTCTAACCCTAGTAGAAGCCCAGAAATGCTCAGGTAGTAAGTGGTAGAGTAGGGTCTCAAATCTAAATCCCAAATTAGGTGGTTCTCCTGGGCCTGAGCCTCTCTATAATTCTAGCTTTTCAGATTGAGAGCTAGCAGGCTGTGTCAAAGATGTCCAGTGTTAAACATGTAAATGATGAACTTCCTTAGAGACAAAAGGAAGTGGGTACAGATAAACCAAACAGAAGCTTTGATATCCACTCAGCAACCTTGACCTTGCCAACCTTGAGCTTTGGATTTATCTGTTCAATTGAACAATAAACTTCTCATCTGAACTGAAAGTAAAAGACCCAGGAAGGAGCACCTGATGCCATTTTCCTCTGTCTAGTATTCCTGGTATCCTATCTATTTCTTAAAACATACTTAAGGAACTGGCAAGGACCTTATAAATTCACCATAGCAGGGAGAACACATGATCCTGAGCCAGGAGATCTGGGTTCAAGTTACCCTATTTTCCACCACTTACTAGCTTTGGATAAGTGATAACAACAAAAAATGTCAACAACAATTATATAAAGAAAAAGAAGAATGGATTGGGTTTGTCCTTTAGAGGGTGGCACAGTGGTTCTGGGCTTGGAGACAAGAAGACTGAGTTCAAATCCAGCCTTTGATATTTTCTAACTGTATGACCCTGGACAAGTCACATAATCACTGTTTGCTTCAATATCTTCTGTAAAATAGGGATAATAGTATTTACTTCCCATAGTTGTTGTGAGAGTCAAATATGTTAATATTTATAAAGTGATTAGCACAGTGTCTGGCACATAATAAGTACTAAAAAAATGCTTATGTCCTTCCTTCCTTCCTCCTTTACTTCCTTCCTTTCTTCCTTCCTGCCTTCTTTCCTGCCTTTTTCCTTCCTTCCTCTTTGAAGGATGATTTACAAGAAAACATGAGCAAGAATTACACAGGATGAAAGAAATGGAGTAATATCAATGATGAAATCATAGAGCAATAAAGAACCCAAGGCTACTCTCCCTTCAGATCAGGTGCCACACTAGGCTGGGATAACAAGTGTGAATGTGAGCTGGTTCTCATTTGTGGTGCTTCAGCATCTTTCTTGTTTGATTGTTTTTGTCTGAAAGCCCATTTCCTAGAAGGAGAAGGACACACCTGGCTGTTTGCTCAGCAATTACTTGTGTCCCAGTTGCCTTGTGGTGGACCTAGGTTCTTGCTGTAATGATACACAAGCATAGAACAAGTTGTCTCTGATCCCAGCAGAACAGAAAGTAAAAGCACAAACTTAGCTATTTATTGATTCTCTACCTACCTTCAGGCCCAGAGTCCAGGAGCAATCACACCAAAGGATATTTGAGCCATTCTTCAGCCCATCTAGCCCTTGGGAGGGCATCAAGCCCTTTTCCAAAGAAGGTAGAGTTAATGTTTGCTTTTTTCCATTGGCAGCTTTTCCCAGTCTGACCATTTTCCAGTAAGAACTTAGTTATTCATGGGGATCAGTCAGTGAGATAATTGGTGTTCTCCTGTGGCAAAAAGAGAGTGAGCATGACTAACAAATCTGAAAGAAAGCCCATTCCATACCTCAGAGCAGAGCTAGACCAGGTCTATTGTTTTGTCATGGTCAGCCAAACTTCCATTGGCAACCTACTGTTTATGAAGCATTCCTGCCCATATTCTCAAGCATAGTTTTCTCTTAACTTCTGAATTCTGATTTTCTTTGCATAATTCTGATCTTCTTTGCATAAGATCTCCAAAGAAGGTGATCCAAATATCCTTCTAACTCAGGAAAGAGAATAGACTATCTGTTGTTTCTTTCAAACTGTAAATCAATCCCTTCTGTAATTTCAGTTCCGTGGCAATATAATACAAAAGAGAAGTCCCAAGAAGCTATGAGACAGAATTCAAGTTGTCTCTAACACCCCATTAGAAGCATTACAAAAGCCTTCCCTCTGCCTAAGGACCAAAATCCAAGTAAATCCCAAAATTGTAATTTGGGACTCTTGACTACGAAACAAAAATATGAAGAAAGTGAAAAAAATTGTACCTGCCCAGTGAGGCATGGTTCTGAGACAGTGAGAGAAAAGTAGCTACTCTGTGAGGACCTAGCTAAAAAATCCCTATCATTAACAGCTCTGACTTAGAATTGGTTGGAAAATTAAGGAAGATGGTAAGCGTGCAGGGAGGATAAAGGGTAGGGAAAGGTGGGGAGTTTGGGGAAAGTCACTAAATATCCACACAAAGAAGATATCACAACAACTTGTCTACTGGCCTTGTCGTACCAGATATCAAACTATATTATAAATGAGTAATCATCAAAAGAAATTGGTACTGACCAAGAAATAGAGTGGTGAATAAGTGAAATAGATTGGATACACAATTCACATAGTAAACACCATAGAAATCTAGTGTATAATAAACCCCAAGATGCCAGATTTGGGGACAAGAATTCATTATTTGACAAAAACTTCTGGGAAAAGTGGAAAACAGTTTGGCACACACTAAATATAGATCAACATCTCACACCAAGATAAGGTCAAAATGAGTATATGATTTAGACATAAAGAGGTAATACCAAAAGCAAATTAGGAGATCATGGAATTGTTTACCTGTCAGATCTGTAGAGAAGGGAAGAATGTGTGACTGAACAAGATAGCATTACAATATGTAAAAGAGATAATTTTGATTATATTAAATTTTTTAAAACTTTTTTTTTGCATAAACAAAACCAAATGCACTCAAGATTAGAGGGAAAGCAAAAACAGGGAGAAAAAAAATGTACAGCAAGTATCTCTGATAAAGGCCTCATTTCTCAAATATATGAGACCTGAGTCAAATTTATAAGAATACAAGTCATTCCCCAAATGACAAATGTACAAATAGGCAGTTTTCAGACAAAGAAATCAAAGCTATTTATAGTCGTATGAAAAAATGCTCTGTCACTAATGATTAGAGAAATGCAAATTAAAACACTCTGAGGTACCACTTCATACCTATCAGATTGGCTAATGGGACAGAAAAGGAAAATGACAAATATTGGAGGAATGTGAGAAAATTGGGACATTTAATGCACTGTTGGTGGAGTGATCTGGAGAACATTCTGGAGAACAATTTTTTGAAACTATGCACAAAGGTTTTTAAAATTAGGTAAAACCTTTGACCCAGCTCTATTAGGTTTATATCCTCAAGAGATCAAAGAAAAAGGAAAAGGAACTATTTGGAAAAAAAAATATTTATAGCAGCTCTTTTTCTGGTGGCAATGAATTAGAATTTCAGAGAATGCCCATTAATTGGTGGATGACTGAACAAGTTGTATATGATTATGCAGTCATGCACAATGATGAGCAGAATGATTTCATAAAAACTTGGAAAGACTTACATGAATGGATTCAGAATGAAGTAAGAAGAACCACAATATTGTACATAGTAACGGCATCATGTATGATGATCAACTGTGAATGATTTCGCTATACTCAGCAATGCAACAATTCAAGATAATTCCAAAGGACTTGTGAAGAAAAATGCTATCCACTTCCAAAAAAAGAATTGACAAGAGTATGAATGCAGAGCAAAGCAATCTATTTTTCACTTTATTTTCCCACCTTTTTTGGAAGGGGGTGTTTTCTTTCACAGCATGACTAATAGGTTTTACATGTGCATGTATAACTTGTATCAAATGTGCTTACTGTCTGAGGAAAGGGAGAAAGGAAGAAGAGAGGGAAAGAATTTAGAAATAAAAAATTTTTAAATGAATGTTGAAAACTGTTTTTTACACACAATTTGGAAAAAATAAAATATATTTTTAAAAAATTTTAAGCTAACTTCTATATTACATTAAGGTTTATAGTATTTTCTTCACAGTAACCCTATGCAGTAAGTAATACCAGAATTCTTAGCTCCATTTTGCTGTGAAGAAACTGAATTTAGAAAACTTTAGTCATTTAGTCCCAAAGCAAATGTCAGAACTAGGATTTAAAATTTGGTCTCCTGACCAAAAAGCCCTATTTTTCCAAGACAACCCCACCCCTACTCATGGCTTGCATTTTGTCTTTATACCTCACTGCAATCAATAGTGACTTTCCCACTCCCCACCCGCTCAAGACCAAACCTTTTAATAAGGGTCCAACAATCATTTTCTCATCAAGAGTTAGGGAGGTCTGGAGGAGGAGGTCAGAGAGGGAACTCTCCAGAATATTTCATTTCTTTTGCAAGCTAGCACAGATGCAGAGCCACAGTTTTGCCCGATTTCATGGCTTTCTCCAGGTCACTGCCTTGGGGTTCTTAGCTGTACTACTAGAGATGAGGTTAGGTGATTGCTGAGATCACTTCTGGCACTAATATTTTACGAATATTTATTACTCCAAGACATCAATTAATTTAAGATACCCTGAAAGAACTAATAATGTTTTGATTCATTATGGTAGCAAAAACCTGGAAACAAGGTGAGGCACTCCCAGTTGGGGAATGGATGAAAAAATTGTGGTATATAAATACAGTGGAATATTATTATGCTACAAGAAATGATTACAAGGTACTCAGGAAGACATAGGAATAGTTGTATGAATTAATGCCAAGCAAAGAAAGTAGAACCAAGAAAATAGCATTACACAATGGCCTAATCTCTCTCTTTTGGTTTGCTACAAATGTGCCTACATTTTCCCATCTCTAAAGGACCTTCACTACTCTCTTTCATCCCCTCCAGCTACTCTTCTCTATTTCTCCTCACTTCTTAGCCAAGCTCCTAGGAAAATGCTGTCAATTCGTGTTGACCTCCTCTCACTTCTCAACCCTTTGCAGGCTGGCTTCTGACCTCATTGCTCAATTGAAATTCCTCTTTCCTAATAGTCAGTAACCTCTCAATTACAAAAAGGCCATTGCTTTTTCTCAGTCATCATCTTTCTTGACTTCTCTGCAGTATGTGACACTATTGATCATTCTTTCTTGGCTCTGGGTTTTATGACACTGCCCTCTCTTGCTTCTCCTTCCTATTTGATTCATGCCCCAGTTTGTTTTACTGGATTATCATCCACATCACTCCCCTTAACTGTGGGATTACTTCAAAGTTCTGTACTGGGTCACTTTTATTTCTCTCCCTTTCCATGTTTTCCTTTGGTGATCTCTCCTATGGGATTAATTATTATCTCTATGCAGAAGACTCCTAGGGCTATATATCCTGCCCTGATCTATTTCCTGAGTTTCAAGCCCACATTGTCCACTACTTTTTATACATTTCCAATTAGTTGTCCCATAGGAATCTAAAATTGAATATAGCATCTTTCCCCCTAAAACTAACCTTTTTCCAGAGTTTCCGTTTTCCTTTAAGGGCACCAGCATCCTTCTAGTCATAATACTAAAAGGCCATTGAATTCAGATTAATTGAACTGACCAAACACATTGTTGCTGTTGAGTCGTTTCAGTTATGTCCATCTCTTCATGACCCTATTTGGGGTTTTCTTGGCTGAGATACTGTGGTATTTTGTCATGTCCTCCTCCAGTTCATTTTATAGATGGGAAACTGAGGCAAATGAGGTCAAGTGACTGGCTCAGAGTCACACAGCTAGTAAGTGTCTGAGGCCAGATTTGAATTCAGGAAGATGAGTCTTCCCGACTCCAGGCCTGACCCTCTAGCCACTGGGCTACCTCTGAGAGAACTGAATCTTAGATCTATTTGGTCAGCCCTGATCTCTCTCCTCACCTCCAGTCTTGCATCTCCAACTGTCTATTGGGCATTTCAAACTGAAGAGACATCTTAAACTCACATGATCAAAGCTGTGCTCATTCTTTCCCTCTTCTCCTACCCAAAATCTTCTTCTCTTCCTAACTTCCCTATTACTGACAAAGGCACTTCCATTCTGCCAGTTCTCTAGTCTCACAACCTAGGTTTCATTCTCAGTTCCTAACTTTCAATCTGTTGACAAAGCCTGTTGAATTTTTCTTTGTGATGCTTCTCAAATACTCTCTTTTCTCTCCTCTGCTACGGCTTCTGTCCAGGCTAGTCCTGATCTCCCTAGTCCTGAACTATTGCAACAGCCTGCTAGTTGCTTTGCCCACCACAACTCTCCCTATCCTTCCTCTACTCCAGCCATCAGAATTATTTCCCTAAGTTCAAGTCTGATAATGCTATCCCTTTTCCACTCCAGTAGCGACCTATCACCACCCCACTTTTCCAGTCTTTTTAAACCTTATATTTTCCCCTCATCTCCTACCCCTATACATACTCTTAGATCTGGTTTCACCGGCTTCCTTGTTGTTTCTCTCTCTCTCTTTTTTTTTTTTTTTTTTGCTTTTTACTGAGGCAATTGGGGTTAAGTGACTTGCTCAGGGTCACACAGCTAGGGAATGTTAAGTGTTTGAGACCAGATTTGAACTCAGGTCCTCCTGACTTCAGGGCTGCTATTCTATCCACTATTCCACCTAGCTGCTCCTCCTTGTTGTTTCTCAAACCAAACATTCCATCTATAATCTTCAGTCATTTCCACTGGCTGTCCCCCATGTCTGAAATTCTTTCCTACCTCATCCCTGCCTTCAAGTCCCAGATAAAAACCTTTGCAATCCCTCTTAATTCTCATGCCTTCCCTTTTAATTATCTTCTATCAATCCTGTATGTAATTTTATTGTAAGTAATAGCTTTCCTGAGCAACTGGATAGTGCAATGAATAGAATTACAGGCCTGGAGTTAGGAAGACTGAGACACTTCCGTCTGTGTGAACTAGTCAAGTCACTCTACCCTGTTTGCCTCAGTTTCCTAACCTATAAAATGAGCTGGAGAAGGAAATAGCCAACCACTCCAGTATCTCTGCCAAGAAAACCCCAAATGAAGTCACAAAGGGCCAGACCCAGCTGAATAACACCACCTGGATTGTTTTCTTCTTGTCTCTCCCATTAGTGAGATATTTCTTTGCCTTTCTTTGTATCCCCAGCACTTAAGTCAGTGCCTGGCACATGGTTGATTGTTGTCCTTTGTTCTCAAAGAGGGCAAGGATTGAAGCACTATGTTGGGCTCAAAGTAAAATGACTTTGGCTGGAGCAGCTAGTTGGCGCAGCGGATAGAGCACCAGCCCTGAAGTCAGGAGGACCTGAGTTCAAATCTGGCCTCAGACACTTAATACTTCCTAGCTGTGTGACCCTGAGCAAGTCACTTAACCCCAATTGCCTGAACAGCAACCAAAAAAAATTACTATGGCCGATCAGACCAGCATGAGCTTGGGCACAAGTAGTCCACATGAACATTTGGAGTGGAGATGCATCTAAATCATAGAGCACACCCCCCTTCTTTGGTGCAGACACACCATAGTGGCCAATCCTTTGTCCATGTCTCCCATGTTTCAAATCTATTCAGAGAGACCTTGAGAGTGTCCTTGAATAGCTGCTTCTGACCTCCACATCAGTGCTTGCCTTGTGAGTTCTTTGTACATGTTTATTGACTGACTGGTTAACTTCCCTGCCTCCCTCCCTACTCTATCCTCCACTCCGATGTCAGAATGTTCTTCCTAAAGCACAGATCTATGAACTATTCACTTTACTCCTTCCTACTTCTCTAGTGCTCTTACACCTCCCTTCCCTCCATAGGTTCTTTGATTCAGTGACACTGGCCTTCTTCCTGTTCTTTTAACAAGACACTCTTGACTCTGGGAATTTTTACTGAATGGCTTCCAATCCTGGACCTCTTTTCCTTACCTTTGCCTCCTAAGTTCCCTGATTTCTTTAAAGTCTCTAGTCAAGTTCCATCTTTTTCAAAAACCCTTTCCCCTTGCTTGTGCATAGTTCTTGGCATGTTGTCTCCACCATTATACTAAGCTTCTTGAGATAGGGCCTATATATTTTCCTTTCTTTATATTCTTATGTTATTCTTATTCTTATTGTTTGTGTTTATGTTTGGCACGAAACAGGCACTTGTTGATTTGGGATAGAGAGATGGCAAATTACATGTGTCTAGTAAAATATATACTCCAAACAGAGTTGTTATGTTGTTTGGGTTTCACTTAACTTTTTCTTGGTAATAAGAGAATTTAATAAGAAGATATGTATATTGAGAAGTTATTGTATGTTAAAAGTATAAATATAACTTTTTTTTAGTGAGGCAGTTGAGGTTAAGTGACTTGCCCAGGATCACACAGTTAATAAGTGTTAAGTTTCTTTTATATATATATATATATATATATATAAAGCTTTTTATTTACAAAACATATGAATGACCTTTCAACATTGACCTTTGCAAAAACTTTTTTTCCCCAAGCTTTTCCCCTCCTTCCCCCCACCCCCCACCCCTAGATGACAGGTAATCTAATACATGCTAAATAGGATAAATTATATGACAAATACAATACATGTATACATATCTATACAGTTACCTTACTGCACAAGAAACATCAGATCTAGAAAGAGAAGAAGAAAAAACAACCTAAGAAGGAAAACAAAATGCATGGAAATATTCACAGAAAGCATTAAAATGCTGTGTTGTGGTTCACTCTCAGTTCCCACAGGCCTCTCTCTGGATGTATATGACTATCTTCATCACAGGACAACTGGTTTGAATCACATCATCGTTGAAGAGAACCATGTCCATCAAAATTGATCATCGTATAGTCTTGTTGCTGGGTATAATGTTCTCCTGGTTCTGCTGATTTCACTCAGCATCAGTTCATGCAAGTCTCTCCAGGCCTCTCTGAAATCCTCCTGTTGGTCATTTCTTACAGAACAATAATATTCCATAACATTCATATACCATAATTTATTCAGCCACTCTCCAATTGATGGGCATCTTTTCAATTTCCAGTTTCTAGCCACTACAAAAAGGGCTGCCACAAACATTCTTGCACATGTGGGTCCCTTTCCCTCCTCTAAGATCTCTTTGGGATATAGGCCCAGTAAAAACACTGCTGGGTCAAAGGGTATGCACAGTTTGATAACTTTTTGAGCATAGCTCCAAATTGCTCTCCAGAATGGTTGGATCCGTTCACAGTTCCACCAACAATGTATCAGTGTCCCAGTTTTCCCACATCCCCTCCAACAGTTATCATTATCATTTCCTGTCATTTTAGCCAATCTGACAGGTGTGTAGTGATATCTCAGAGTTGTATTAATTTGCATTTCTCTGATCAATAGTGACTTGGAGCAATAAGTGTTAAGTTTCTGAGGCCAAATTTGAACTCACATCTTCCTGACTTTGAGTCTGGTGTTCTATCCACTGTGTCATCTACCTGCCTCCAAATATAACCTTTAAAAAAAAAGGAAGAAAAAAAACATTTTGACAATGCATTCACAAATGTAGGTTTCCTTTTCTGCATCTCCCCTCACTCAGAAAAAAAAAAAAGGAAATCCCTAATTTGGTCTCTTTCCAAAGCGTGTTATAGGGGGTCTGTGACATCATAATAAATGGAGGATATGGCTAAGATTGACTCTTTCACTTAAGGCCTGACCTCACATTTCCTGTAATTAGTATATTCAGATGCAAAACAGGTGGATAATTTGGTCATGTACAGTGGAGAGCAGCAAACAGGGGTGTGCAGTGTGAAGGAGACCCAGAAGGCCTGACTTCCAACCCTGGCTATGTCACCTAACAACTGTCTGACCCTAAGCAGAACTTAACTCCTCCAGACCATCTTAGGCTATCACATGGTGCTTGACTTGGAGCCAGGAAGACCAGAGTTAAAATCCTGCTTCAAACACTTACTATTTAGCGCCAAGCAAGCCACTTAGCCTTTCTGAGGTGCAGTTTCATCTGCAAAAATGGGGATAATAATAGCAGCTACCTTATAGGGTTGTGAAGATTAAATGAGACAAAGCTTATAAAGAGTGTTATAAACCTTAAAATGCCAAATAAAAGCTAGCCACTATTATTATTATTATTGTGATTCATATCATTATTATTGAAATGACGGTAGTGGACTGAATGATCTCTGAATTTAAAAATCTGTATGTTTATAAGATCATCCAGGCCCACATTGATGGAAAGCTTCCTTCTTTCTGGCTAGGGAACTCTTCCAGTAGCTTGCTCTGCTCTCAGGAAGAAAGAAACCCAACCATTCTGGAGGCTAAGGCTGAGGACTCAGTGCACTATACAGTCAGCTTCGGTCTGAAAAATAAACCAGTGGTTGGCCATTCTTCCCAGACTAGGCCATTGTCTTCTTCTCTTCAGAATATCCTAAGGATGTGGTTAATTGTACTGAGTGAAGGTTGCCAGTGGAGGCTGATGGGCCAGATTACTATGTTTTGAAACTGAACAAAAGTGAATGGGATTTAGACTAGCTTCAAATTTTCTGTAATTAAGTCTGAGAAGCCACCATGGACACATCAGAAGCCCTCATTTTAAGCCATAACTCTGGGTTAGCATGTAATTGGTCTGGGTTGCATAGAGAATTAAGGTACTGGATACTTGTTTCAAGGCAAAACTTTTCCAGAGTTTTTCCAAACAAATCACTTAGTGAGTTTGCCTTTTTCTCCTTTTACATAAAATGCCAGGAATGACTTTGACTCATTAATACTAGCCTTTTGGGCCAGATGCTTTCAACCCAAGCAAGGAATGGTTGATTAAATTTCTATGAATGCAGACCTCAGTTCCAAAAGACTCTTACCAGCCCCTACGTTAGACTTATCTGATGTACTCAAGGTTGGTGACTCTGGAAGCTTTTGTCTACTCCAAATAAAAGCACACATTCCCTAACATTTAAGGGACATCTAGTTGTTGGGCTATGTCTGAACAGATCTGTCTTGGAGGGAGAAGCTTTGTCCAGATAAAAGAGGTTTTCTTGTACAATGGCTTAGGTTTCTTAGAATAAACCAGCACATCATTTGACTTAGAGTGTGTCTGGCCAGAATGTGCCAGGCCAGGCCTGCAGCAGCAGAGCAGCTTTTGGAAGCATGCAGGGAAAGGAGCATTTTTCTGGCTTCTGCATTTAAGGAAAACTTTTTGTGTCTGTGCACATGTGACTCTTTCCTCTTCCCTCTGAGTCACAAGCAGGCTGTCTTATGTCACACTAACTCTTGGAGTTTATCTTTTTTAGTCACACTAAGCTCCTGGAACCGGACTGAAAGCAAAGTTTATGGAAAGCCTTGTAGGTTTGATGTGGTAGTGGGAGCCTTGTGCAGTCTCAGAGCCTATAGTTCAGACTCCCTTTTTTCCTTCATCCCCTCATGGTTCCCTCTGTATCAAAGCTGAATAAATGTAGCAGATATATTTTCACTCCTAGACCCTACCTCTCAGATTTCTTATATTGGGAAGGACTGGAACCTGGCTGGCCTTAGGAAGGTGTACAAGTGCCCTTCTGTTATTCTATTCTCCTCTGAGTTTGGGGGTCATTCAGACAGTGACTGATGGGGCCTATTTAATTACAAACTTGGTCTAGATGGGGGGGGGCAGACAGCAAAAAAAGCAGATGCTGATAAAAGGAAATACCATCATTTTTGTAGTGTCTGGCACATAGTAAGCACTTAATAAATGCTTTATGATTGATTGATTATACTTGCAGAGCTTTTCCCCAAAGCATTTTTCTAGAGAATTCAAAACACTTTGAATACTCAACTCTTCTCATCTTCACTACATTCTCCAGATGTGAATCTTTTATGTACCTAATTATTCACACCGGCTTCTATTAAATGGGAATTCCTTCAGGGCAAGAATGGTTTTTGCCTTCCTTATCTTAGTTGAATTACATACTCCCCAAAACTTGCACAGGAAACACCCATCTCTCCCTTTGCCAGTCATTTTTCCCCTACTCTGGGAGAAAAGGGTGGGGTAAGAAAAACCCTGGCCCAGGAAAAAAAATTGCAAATGATAGTATACCCATGCTACTTTGTGGGTCTTATTGGAGCGATCTAAGCAGGAATAGTTCTGTTATGGCTCTGACTCACTTGGCCAAATCCCTTCCTTTTTAGCATTAGTTCTCTCATTAGCCACAGGAGTCCGTGAACAAGTCAGCCCTAACTCGTGCAGGTGTGAGCAGCTCTTTTGAGATCAGAAGAACCCAAAGCAACCTACCTTCAACACTAGTGACTAGCAAAAGCAAAGTGGAAGTGATGGCTGTTCTATGTGGAAAATTTGAGAAAGGAAAGAGTAGAGATTTCTGTGCAAGCAGAAAAATGGGGGTGATTAGGGATGGAGACAGAAGTATAATATGGCATATTTACAGTCACAGAGCACTATTACATGTATTGTCTCATTTGATAACAACTGACATGTAAGTAGTGCTTTCAATTTGTATGGTTCAGTGGAAAGAACACTGCATTTTGAGTCAGAAGTCCTTAATCCAAGGCCTAGTTCTGTCATTTGTGACATACTTAATCTCAGTACCTTCACCTCCTGGGACTCAGTTTCTTCACATATATATAACTAACCAGGCTTTGAACAAAGTTCCTGATTCTGGCCAGTTACATGTTCTAGCTCAGTACTTGGATGAGCATTTTCACAGAGATTTTCTGACTGCCAGAGAGTAGGGCAGAGGGACCCCCCTTCATCAACTACAAGGCCCCCTTCCTAAGTCTGTTAGGGGAGAAGAAACAGAAAGGACTCAATTCTTCTTAAACACCAGGCTCATTATGTAACAGCATTTCACAAATATTCTCTCACTTGATCTTCACAATAATTCTAAAAGAGAGACACTATTATGATCTCCATTTTAAAGCTGAGGAAACTGAGTCAGAGATTAAATGACTTGCCCAGGGTTCCACAGCAGAGGCTAGATTTGAACTCATCTTCCTGACCCCAGGCCTAGGACTGTATCCACAAGTCCAGGAGTGGATTCCTGCTTCCTCAGTTGAATCAGGCTCTACCTTGTGTTTCTGGTTCTTTACAAACCCCACGCTGTTTTTGACTCTCAGGTTTCTGGTCTTTAGAGAAGAAAGGATGGGCATCTAGGCAGGGAGTCCCTGGGTGTGCCAGCAGGTTCTGGGGCCCGCCTCACTTCTTCCACTTCCCTCAAGGAGCTGCCACAGAAAGCGGTGGGAGAGGAAGGGGAACAAGGAAGGAAGCAGGATTTTCATAGATAAAGCCCTAAAGGTTCAGGCCTCTGTGCCAGCTGCCCTGTGACCTAGTTTTCCTGGGCCTGACAAAGAAATGACTCTTGTCTAGATCATGCCCAACGAAAGCCCTAAGGACAAGCCCCAAAATGGAATTAATCAAGTGAAGAACATCTTTGCCCTCAGCCATTTCTTGCTTCCCAGAATTTATATAGCTTTTTAAAAGCTTGCAAAGCACTTACATATGTAATGCAATGGACTCTCAGGACAGCCTTATGAAGTAGGTGCTCTTATCATCCCCGTTTCACAGATGATGAAACAAACACAAGAGTAGTAATTTGTCCAAGTAAGTGTTTGAGGCAGGATTCACACTCGAGTCTTCCTGATTCCAAGTTTCATGCTGCCTTTGCCCAATGTATCCTTGCATTCCCTCCCATGGGAAACCTCAGATGGCTGCTCTGAATGCCTCTAACCCCTATTTCCCTCATTTTCCCAGAATCAGAGGCTGAGTTGGAAAGGACCTTATAGACTGAAAACTGAGGACCACAGAAGTCAGATGATTCACCTAAGTGAAATTTGAACTGGGATTTGAATTCAGGGCCTTTGACTCCACATCTAGTACTCTTTCCCTTGTACCACATTTAACTCGTCAGGAAGACCCCTGGTCTTGACTTTAGCTGTGACCCGAGTGGTCCTGTTGAAATCTGTGATATTTGGTGCTAGTTAAAATTAGCTCGAGTCGAGGGCCAGGAGGATCATCTCCCCCAGTCCCAGCATGGTTCTCTAGCCAGGGAAAAACATGGAGTCTAATTTGGGAGAAAATTTATTTTGTCATAACAACAAGGGGAGTCCTAGGTTCAATTCACACTTTCCATATTGACTAGCTCTATAATTATGAACTTGGATGCTCAGTCTCAGTTTCTTCATCTGTAAATTGGGGGATTGAGATCTTCTCATCTATAAATTGAAGTAATTATATACTTTGCAAATCTTATGGAGCTGCATGTATATATGTTGTATATTTGTACATAGATATATACATATAGATGGGTATATGTATGTATATATATATTAGGAATTATTATCTAATTCTTATCTTCTTAGATGGGATTCAACTATAAATAGTCCTGGGACAATTCTCTATTTGACTAATATTATCATTGTTATTGTTAATTAATTATTAATTAATAATTATGTACATTATATTGCAGAGAGAGTTGACCTTGGAGCTAGGAAGAAGGGTTCAAGTCAAACCTCTGATGAATACTGGTGATTGACCTGTGGCAACTCATTTAACTTCTCAGAGTCCTAGTCAACTCTAAGACTACTTTGAGATCATGATTTGTGTAATTAATGAATCCTATGAGAAGTAGTTGCATGCTCACCCCATCAAAGTTGTAATTATATAAAATGTGGTCATTGGTACCAGTCCAATGGAAATATGCAGTCAATTTGAATAATCTAACACTTCATAAGATTCATTATTTGTACTAATCAGCATGTAGCTGTATAAATTGCAGAGAAGTTCCCTATTACAAGAAAGCCATATGTCTAATCCCTTATTATCATCATCATCATCATCATTGTTGAGATACAGTGGAGCATAATGGTTAGAGATCCAGCTTCTCTAAGGAAGCAAGGAAGACCTGAGGCAAAGTCTTGTCTTTCACACATACTAGTTAAGGGACTAGTTAAATCAATTAACTTTTCAGTGTTCTAGGAAACTCTCTAAGTTGTGGAGAAAGTACTAATCTGTATTGTTGGAGGGTTCCTCACTGAGGAGATCCTTATACCAATGAAGGGGGCAGCTAGATGGTATAGTGGGTAGAGTGGCAAACCTAGAGTCAGGAAGACTCATCTTCCTGAGTTCAAATCCAGCTTCAGACATTTACTAGCCATGTGACCCTGGATGACTCTCTTCACCTATTTGCCCCAGTTTCTTCATCTGTAAAATGAGCTGGAGAAGGAAATGGCAAAGCACTCTAATATCTTTGCCAAGAAAACCCCCAAATGGGATCCCAAAGAGTAAGATATGACTGAAAATGACCGAACAATAACAATATACCAATGGAAAATCCTAGGTAAGATCAGTTAGTCTACAAAGATTTATATTAAGTGCATTGTGCCAAGTGGTAAAGAAAGGAAAATATAGTCTTTGCCCACAAGGACCTCACAGTCCAATAGAGGGAGATAACATGAAAACAGCTCTATTCAAACAAGCTACATACAGGATTAATTGAAAATTGTTGTTTGTCCTTCATTCTAGAAGACCATGATTTTAGGGAGATGATGCCAAATCAACAAAGAAAAGACAGTTGCATTGAGGGGAATCAGAAAAGGCTTCTCATGGAAGATTCCAGGGAAGAAAGGATGGAGAATACCAGTGAAAATGCCCAGAGTGTGGAGATGTAGTATCTTTTGTGAAAAAAGGCAAGAATGCCACATCACTGGATCTCAGAGCACATGGAATGAAAGAGGAATGGCAATACTGGAAAGTTACTATTATTACTATTTATTTTTTTACCTTTCTAAGGACATGGGACAACATAGATATGATCATCATCAATCTTCTCCACAAGGAAAGATGGCTTCAAGGGGAGAAGAATTCTTTTGATTTTACCTAGAATGATGTAGATCAGGGATGTGAGCTGATCCCTGACAAACCTCACAACTTGGGGGAAAGGTCACCATTGTATGCTCCCCCTGAAAGTCAACCTCAAGTTGGTAACTCCCACATTAATCACCCAATCAGCTTAAAACCAAGATCAAGATCGCATGTGAATGATGCTTCCACTCCAGATTTTGCTTAGTCACTTTTCCTCTGTGTCTTGTGTGACTCAGACTACCCACAGATGACCTGTCTTCTCCAGAAGAAATAGATTTCTCAGTGCTATAACCAAAGCTTTGCTCCACAGCACTGACATTTAGAGTTTTGATGTTGCTCAGAGGAGCCTAGATTTAGAACTAGAAGGGATCTCAGAGGTCATCCAGTCCAACCGCCTCATTTTACAAATGAGGAAGCTGAGACCTCAAAGGGGAAGTTCCTTAATTAAAGCTGTACAGGTAGCAACAGAGGCAGGCTTGGAACCCAGCATCTCTGGCTCCAAATCCAAGGTTCTTTCTATCATACCAGTTGATTCTCTTCAGAGGATGGAAAGGTATTAAACTTAGCACCTAGTTAATAAGAATTAGTTTAAACAGAAAGCTGCCAGCTGGCCCATCATCCCTATCCTAGAATCCCAGGATTGGAGTATCATAAAACTAGAACTGGAAAGGGGTTTAGGGGCCTTCTAATCTATCCTCCTCCTCATTTCACATCTGAGGGAGCCAAGGCTCACAAGTGTCAAGCGTCCTGTCCCCAGCTATCCATGTAGGAGGTAACAGAGTAAGGATTTTGACCCAGGTCCTCTGACTCTGAATCTGGTACTCTTTGGGGTCTACTAGCAGCTGCCCCTCCTTTTATTATTACAGCAATTAGAATGATATGTTAAAGCATAATTATTTAAAACAGGAAGTAGCCTTTCTTTGGCAGGTAAATCGCAGGGCTTCTCTCCAATGCAGCTGGATTTGATACCCTTCCCTAGTTCCTCCTCAGAAGCAACTTGGTATTGACTAAGCATTCTAAGGTATTGCTCTTTCTTTTCATGCAATAGGACCCTAGGCTCTCTGTCTCACCACAAGAGGGCAAGGTCTCTTCCCACATGGAGCTTTATGGTTTTAAGATCCAAGATCTCTGTTGTTTCCTCAACTTAATTTTCATTATTTTAAAAATTATATTTGAAGACCTGTTGCTTTATGATGCTTGCCCCATTAGTCAGAATATCTAGTTCCCACTCTGCAACTTCTTGAAGGAGAGATCACTTCATGCATCAGTACTTCTACAATTCAATCCAACCTCAATTGTGTCAGATGACTGAGCAAAAGGAAAGATGGGACTGTGTGAAAGCAAATTTGGACTTATCATTGAACAGGCTCCCCTTTTTCAATTGGGAAAAAGGAGAAGAAAGAGAGGGAAGTGAGATAACGGTATTAAACCATACAACAAAAGCATAAATAATCCTCAACTTCACATCCTGAACCACTAGTCCCCCCCACACACACACACCAATGCCCCCAGCAGAGCTTTCCCCTGGACCAAAGCAAAAGTGAATCTGACTCTATAGTTCAACAGCTTCCATACTGCCGGAGCAGAATGCTTGGAAAATTCCCTGTTCACCTTGGAATTTCCCACATAGCTTTGCTCTTATATTCAGGTAACTGAGCTTAATTCCTCTGCCAACTCTTATGAAGGAACAGAGCAGGGTTTGAAGTCTCTAGAGGGAAAGACAGACAAAGAGACCATAAGAAACTCCTGCCATTGAGTTTTGGAGTAGCTACTACTGAGCAAGTCACCTAAAGACCCCAACCCTGAGCTGGTTTTTCACATGCTTCAATTGGAAGAGGGAGTATCAGCCTCTTGAGAACTGTGGCCTTGTTATGGACTGACACTATGAGAACCTCCCACCACCTCTCACTCTTTCTCATATAAGGTATCAATTTAATGAAATAATAGGTTTCCTTTTTTACAAGGTGCAAGGTAAATGTCTGAAAATAGATATTAGCTATGTTTACATAATGTAGGAAGGGAGATTGAAACACAATTATAATTTGTGGTAATGACTTTAATTATAGCATAAACTCAGGCAAAGGAGTCAGCCTGTGGTGGTTCCCAGAGCCAGGGTCACAATGGTGGGGAGTGATAGATGGGGGAATTTACTAAGATGGGAAATTTACTCAGTTGAACCCCAGGGGCTTTCTAACTTTCTAACTATAAGTCTACCTCCAGACTCTTTCTTCTCACACACAGATTACTATCCTACCTGAGATTATAATATCAGCAGTTCAAGGACAGTATTTATCATCTATCATGAAATAACAGTTAGTATATATAGAGTGCTTTGAAATTTGCAAAACCCTTTGTTCAAATCAAGTCAGGTCAACAAGCAACCATTAAGCTCTTACTATGTGCCAGGCAAGCACTGTACTAAGCTCTGGAAATACAAAGAAAGACAAAGACAAGGTTCCTGACCTCAATGACCTCATATTTGAACAGGTGAGATGACATACAAACCATTCTGTACATACAAGATAAATTTACCAGGTAAATTGGAGATAATCTCGGAAGAAAAGCTCTGGCAATAAGGTAGACTGGGAAAGGCTTCTTAGAGGAGGATTTTAGCTAAAACTAGAAGGAAGCCAGGGAAATTGGAAAGCAGAGGGGTGTTATGATATTTGATTCTCACAGCCACCCTAGACTTAGGGAGGCTAAGTGATTTATCTAAAATCACAGCTGAAAAGTGACTGATAGAGGATTTGAATTCAGGCATTCTTGCCTCTAAATCCTACTATTCTATCCACTACACCACTTAACTGCCCAAGTGTACAAGAAATTGTGCTCGATATTAAGAATAAATTATTTAAATAGTTTGTCATCTTCCTACCAACACTTATCCCTGACTTGGTATGTTGTTGTCAAGAGGTGTTATAACTACACATGTCCTCAAAGTTTCCTCTCTCTCCACTTTCTTGAATTGGAACTCAGAAATTAGGTATTTGATGGACACAAGGACATGGACTAAATAACACCTCTCTAGCTTGAAAGGACCTAAGAAAGTTTGGGTGGGGTGTCCTTGAGAGATATGCACAAATAATTATTCTATGGGAATGAGCAAAATACATAACAGAGACTATAAGATAAGAGAAATTGGTTGTACCTTCCTGTAGCTGAGGCAATCCAGGAAGAAGTGACTTCTGAGCTGGGGGAGGCCTTCAAGGAAGGAAAAAACATAGTAAGTGGGGACACATATTTATATAGTGTCTCCTAGTGTGTCAGATGCTATCCTAAGCACTTTTTACAAATATTATCACAACAACACTATGAGGTGGGTTCTATTATTGTTCCCATTTTACAGCAGAGGGAAGTAAGATAAAGCAAGGTTAAGTGATTTGTCCAGTCACAGCTAATAAGTGTCCAAAGCTGGATGTGGACTTGGCTTTTCCTGACTCCTCCATGACTCCGTCATTCAATTCAGTTCAGCAAATATCCATGCCAGTGCTCCATCCACTGTTTTACCAGCTGCTCCTGAGCAGTAATCATAAATCATAATTTCATGAGTCCCACATGCAGTTATGAGGCTCCATGGGGGTCAAGAATCATAGTTTAAGAAGCTGGACTCTAAGGCATACAGGTTTTTGTCCACAAGTTTTAATTAAACACTTACCATGTGCTAAGTACTCATGATACAGAGACAAAAAATTGAACAGTGCTTGTCCTCCAGGAGTTAACATTCTACTCTAAGGCTGTAAAAAATGATGAAGAGGATGATTTCAGAGAAACACAGAAAGCCATATCAATTGTTACAGAGTTAAGTGAAGAAAATCAGGAGAGGCATTTATTTAATAACAATAATACAATAACAATTTCATAAAGACAAACATATTTGAAAGACTGATCAATTCTGGTTAACACAATGACCAACCACAATTCCAAGGGACTCATGATGCTACCCACTTATTGAGAGAGAGAGAGAGAGGACAGACTCAGAGTGCAGACTGAAACATCCTTTTATTTGGACATGACCAATGGAGAATTAATTTTTCTTGACTATACATGTTTGTGAAAGGGGCTTTGTTTTTCTTGCATTCCCATTTGATGATGGGGGAAGGGAAGTTTGGGGAGGGAGGAAGTAGAGTGAGAGAATGCAGAATTGAAAATAAAATGTAATTTTTAAAAATTCTATTATGTTGGATACTGGGGACAGTAAAAGAGGAAAGTACAAAACAGACTTGGGGAACAGCTAGCTACAAGTCCTGGCCTCTAGCTGCTGGTTTCTTTCCCTCTAAAGTTATCTGGCACCTATTTCATACGTATCTCATATATAACTACATGTGTGCATGTAGATAGAATGTAACATCTTAAAAGTACAAACTGCTTGAGAGCAGGAACTGGTTATTTTTTAATTAAAGCTTTTCATTTTCAAAACATATACATAGATAATTTTTCAATACTGACCCTTGCAAAAGCTTGTGCTCCAAATTTTCCCCTCCTTTCCCCTACCCCTTCCCCTAAATGGCAAGTAATCCAGTATATGTTAGGATGAGAAAGGTACAGTGGGATAAGAATAGGGAGAGTCTCCTTTAATATCAGATAAAGATTTTTTTTTTCTGTGAGGTTCATAAGGAGTCATTGAAAGTTTGTTTGTCATCAAGGAAGTAATATAATTCCAATTGTGTATCAGTAAGATTGCTTTGGTAGTGATGGCAGGACCCACTGGAAAATGAGAAGATTGGATACAGAGATAGCAGTTAGGAGGACATTGCCATTATTTGAGTAAGAGGTGATAAGAACTTGAACTAGGTGATGAGAGGGTGAGTTGAAAATAGGGACAGGCTCAAGAAATATATGATAGTAGACTCACTGGGACTTAATAATTGAATGCAGGATATGAAGGAAAGGAAAAAGACAACTTGAAGATCTGAGTCTGGAATGATTAATGAGCCCATCAATAGAAATAGGAAAGCTAAGAGAAAGGGAAGATTTGTAGGGAGAGGAAATAATGAGTTTAATTTTAGATGTGTTGTTCAAAATGTCAGTGTGACACACAGGTGGAAATGTCCAGCAGACAGTTGAAAATTACAGACAAAAGCAGAAGGGAGAGATCTGAAGATATAAATACGGGCATCATCTACATAGAGGTAATAAAAGAAGTCATGGGAGTAGATAAAATAGATTGGAAAACTGAGAAAAAATAATATCATGGAAGCTATGATAAATGAGTTCCCAGAAGGAGGTTAATGAGAATGGAAGCTGCAGTAAGGTTATGGAAAATGAAGATGGGAAAAAATCTTATTAGAGCCATTTTTTAATTTAATTTTAAAAGTTAGCATCCTATTGGAAGGAGAAAAAGAAAAACAAATTCCTTGCCACACATATACATATTCAAGCAAAATAAATATCTTCATGACTACATCAAAAAAATCTGTCTCATTCTACACTACATCCAGCACTTCTCTGTCAGGAGGGTGAGGTCATGCTTCATCATTGGTCCTCTGGAATCCTGGAATGGTCATTATATTCATAGAGTTCTTAGAGCTTTCAAAGTTACTTGTTTTGACAATATAGTTATTGCTTAAATTGTTCTCCTGATTCTGCTCATTTTATTCTTCATCTCTTTGTCTTCAGAACAGTTTTTTATAATATTGATGTTATAGTATAAATTTGTTCGACATACTTCACTCTGTATCAGTTCACATGCCTTTTAGAAAAAATCCCTTTCCTTGTTCTTATTGCACAATAGTATTCCATCGCATTCATACACCACAGTTTGTTCATTCATTTCCCAACTGATTGGTATCCCCTTAGTCTTTACTTTTTTTTTCACCACAGAAAAAGCTGCTATAAACATTTTTGTTCACATAGAACCTTTTTCCTCTTTCTTTTACTTCTTTGAGATATAGCTGCATTTAAAAATGGATTCGTTGATTAGAAGGTAATTAGTAATCCTGGAGATAATAGTTTCAGCACAGTAGGGGGAATAATGATAATAATAACAACAACAGTAGTCATAGTAATAATAAATTGCTATAATGGATAGAACACTGAACTTGGAGTCAGAAGTCCTGAGTTCAAATCCTACTTCAAACACTTACTAGCTGTGTGACTCTGGGCAAGTCACTTACTGTTTGTCTTAGTTTCCTCATCTGTAAAATGGGTATAATTATAGCCCCTACTTCACAGGTTTGTTGTGATAATCAAATGAAATAAAAATGTTCAGCACTTTGCAAAATCTTAGTTATATAGAAATGTTAGCTATTATTATTAGTAATAATGATGACTGACATTGGTCTATTGCTTTAAAGTTGACAATATACTTGACATATAGTATTTCATTTGAGAAAAAAAAAACTATTGCAAGAAAAGGTTGTTCTATTTTTGACTGACCATTTGGCAAAACGTCTTTCAATGCTCCATCTCTCCTTCTGTTATTCCTCCATATTCTATTTGATTCAGCAAAAGATGTATTACTTTCTGAGTGCTATGTTTGGGAAAACAGAAAAATAAATGAATTGTCAGTGGGGCTTGACAATAAGAAAGTGAATGCCTCTTGGGTTCCATTAAAAAAAATCATAATGATACAGCCATTCTGGAGAGCAATTTGGAACTATGCTCAAAAAGTTATCAAACTGTGCATACCCTTTGACCCAGCAGTGTTTCTATTGGGCCTGTATCCCAAAGAGATCTTACAGGAGGGAAAGGGACCCACATGTGCAAAAATGTTTGTGACAGCCCTTTTTGTAGTGCCTAGAAACTGGAAATTGAATGTATGCCCATAAATTGAAGAATGGCTGAACAAATTATGGTATATGAATGTTACGGAATATTATTGCTCTGTAAGAAATGACCAGCAGGACGATTTCAGAGAGGGCTGGAGAGACTTGCATGAACTGATGCTGAGCGAAATGAGCAGAACCAGGAGATCATTATACACGACAACAACAAGACTATATGATGATCAATCCTGATGGACATGGTTCTCTTCAACAATGAAATGTTTCAAACTACTTCCAATTGTTCACTGAAGAAAGCCATATACACCCAGAGAGAGGGATGTGAAATGTGGACCACAACATAACATTCTCATACTCTTGATTGATGTTTGCTTACATTGTGTTTCCTTTCTCTGATATGTCTTTCTTGTAGATACGATTTTTCTTTTTCTTTTCTTTTCTTTTTTTTTTTTTTTGCTTTTTGCTGAGGCAAATGGGGTTAAGTGACTTGCCCAGGGTCACACAGCTAGGGAATGTTAAGTGTCTGAGACCAGATTTGAACCCAGGTCCTCCTGACTTCAGGGCTGGTGCTCTATATCCACTGTGCCACCTAGCTGCCCCTAGATACGATTTTCTTGCACAACAATGATAAGTGTGGAAATATGTATACATATATTCGATTTGCCAAGTATTTTAACATAATTAACATGTAGTGGCTATCCTGCCATCTAGGGGAGGGGTGGGGAGTTAGGGGGAAAAATTTATAACAGAAAACTATGTAAGGGTTAATGTTGAAGAATTACCCACACATATGTTATGCAAATAAAATAAAATTTTCAAAAAAAAATCATAATGTCCAGAATTATGATCATTGGAGTCATATTTTGCCATATTCTATCCTAATCAAATCATACCTGGAGCACACACTTACATAGGGATTAAGATGTCCAAAGCACTTTCCCCACAACTTTAGTAATATTATCCCCATTTTTTGGCTTAGGAAACTGAGGCTCAGAGTTCTATCACTAAGAAGTCCCTAATAGGAATCTAGATTCTTCAGACACTTTATCTATTATATAGCCCCACTCTTTTAATTACACTACAGCATATAGGTCGTCCCCAGCACTTAGGGAAAGTTTTTGTATTTGGTGAGCATTCTCTGAGCTAAAACCCCCATGGAAGTTTTTTTTTTGTCTCCTTGAACATTGTCAACACTCCTAATCTCACTACATCTGACCTTCAGAAGTTGATCTGAGGGCAGTGTGATTAAAAACTATCTACATTGGTTCCAGCCAGCCTGCTAGCTATACTGACCTCTCCTCCTCTTCCCTTCATCCTGAAATACTCTTTCTGAAACTTGGGGGAAGAACAGCACTGTCTGACTGTCATTCACTTCTACCTACAGCTTGGCCAGAAAGGGGGAAGAGGGAACCACCTAGAGCTGGCTAGAAGTTATTTTTAAATGTGTCTGTGGGAGGGACATTAGGCAGAGTCATTGCATGAAGAAGGGTACATAGTCTTTCTCTCCTATGAATAATCAACAAGCATTTATTGTGTTTACTGTGTATCAGGTTGGGGATACCAAGATAGAAATGAAATAGTCCCTGCCCTCAAGGAGCTTATATACTTAATGAGTTTTTAAATTTTTTATTTGATTTATATTACTTTCATTTATGAATATATGCCTTCTCTCCCAGAGAGCCATTCTCTGTAGCAAAGAATAGCAACACATCCACCGAATTAGGCAATATAAATAACAAATAGAGCTTAACATCCTTTGAGAAGAGATCATAGATTTAAGGTCCTAGGCCAAGCCCCGTTTGATCTTTGTTTGGGTCCTGATTAACTTGAGTTGATTGTAAATAGCATTATTTCTGCTTTGGCTAGAAATCCTGAGGATCCTCCCCTCCCAAATTTATTTATTTATTTAGGGTTGGGGGAGGGAGGGCTGGATTAGGTGAAAGAGGAGTTTCTTTGTCTAGTCTCAATCACTGAATGGGTTCGGCTTCAGTCAAACTGAGATCTGTTGAAGACCTTAGCTTAAAAAGGCCAAGGTCTCCCACTGCATCCAAGGCCACCTCCAGTTGTCTAGATCTTTATCTGGCTGCTGGACCCAGATGGCTCTGAGGGGAAAGTGAGATAGGTGTCCTTGTACAGCCCTCTCTTACTTAAAGTAGCTAACATTTACAGGAGCAGCTAGATAGCACATTGGACAGAGCACTGGGCAAATCCAGCCTCAGACACTTACTAGCTGTGTGACCTGGACAAGTCACTTAATCCTGTTTGCTTACATTTCCTCATCTATAAAATGAGCTGGAGGAAAACCCAAATGGGGTCACAAAGAGTCATTCATGACTGAACAACAACAACAAAAATATTTATAAAGCACCTACTTACTATATTCCAGCCACTGTGCTAAGCACTTTACAGATAATATCCTGTTTGATTCTCAACAACTCTGGGCAGTAGGTACCATTATTATCTCTATTTTACATATGAGGAAACTGAAGTAAACAGAGTTTAAGTGATTTGCCCAGCATCACACAACTAGTAAGTTATCTGAGGTCAATTTTGAACTCAGGTCTTCTTAACTCCCGGCCTGTTACTTTATTTATAAACTAAGAAAGGAATTTAGAAGCTATGGAATCCACCATCCACTCCCTCCCCCTTCCCCCATCAACTGAAACCTAGAGAGATTCAGTGATTTGCCCAAGCACAGAATAATAGAATAGAAAAGGACCTTGTTCCACCTCTTTATTTTGTAGAATAGGAAATTTACCCAAGATTACACAACTAAGAAGTGGTAGGATGAGAAAGTGAACCAGGGCTTCCAATTTAGGTTAGAGAATCACAGACCTAGGGTTGGAAGGATGCTCACACTCTCTGGGTCTATACTGTCATCTTTGTTTTTAATCTTTGGAAGGCAGGGACTGCATCTTTTCAGTTTAGGCCCTAACAAGGGACATTTAATAAATACTCTTCTGTTCTGTCAGTTTTATTACAAGGTTGGTTAAAAAAAAAAGTCAAAAAAGAATCTAAAGCAGGAAAACCAAAGAATAAAGATAATCAGAGAGAAGAAATGTAATCAGGTAGCAACAGAGATTACAGGAAAGAGGATGGGTTATTACAGACACTTCTGGGAAGAAAGAGATAGCCTAAAGACAGCTGAGGCCTTTGACCTGAAACTAAAATGCACAGCTGCCAGGGCTGACAATTCTCTTCCTTTTCCTGGAGAGGGCTCTTGCTCAGAGTATATCATTGATCGCTCAGCTACAATCTGGTACTCAGGTAGATTTTTAATACAGCTTGCCATCCATCCACTTGCCGGAATGAGATTAGAGACTGGGGACTAAATTCTGGGGAGAACATCAGTCAGAAACACCCACTATTTCTGGATACCTGGCCTCATGGCAATCTCTTGATCATGGCCCCATCTCTGCCACTTATGCCCCTTTCTCTGCTGACTTGAGTTGGCCTGGCTGTCTGAAAATTGTGGGAAGTATTCCCACTCTTACTGAGAGTTAGATCAACTGGTTTTGTCACAGTTTCAGAAATCATATGGGATTAGGCAATGATTTATATACTTTTCCTGTTATAGTGGATATGCAAATGTGGGAAAATGAGAACAGTTTTCTAGTGCAGCTTTCCTGGAATGATAACATTGATTTCCTTAGTAAATTGGTCCCAAGAGGCCGGGAATTGACACTTGGTGACTGTGAGTTTTAAATGGTTATGGATTTTTATGTGTAATTTCTGGCTCCTTTTCTATGTAGATGCTGGACAGCAACAAACATCTGAGATTCCGAGCAACCAGGTAGCAATCTGAATTGGTTTTTTCTCTTTTCCAGAAAGACTTGGAAAAAAAAAATCCAGCCTCAGTGATTGTTTGCACCTCCAAATCTCTGATCATATATGAAAATGAAACTTGATTCTTCTTCTAGCATATGCTGGTACTGAAACATAAGTAAATCCTAGCTATTGATCTAGTTGAGTCTTTAATACTTGGTCAGAACAACTAGACAATAATAAGAATCAGATATTCCCTCTTGGTTCCCATTTTCCCTTTCTCCTTTTGACCTCTGCCTTTCTATTGCTTGGTCACCTATCAAATCTGGTCACATATATGTCTTTCTGCATTCTGCCTTAATCAGAACAGGATCTGACAATGTGCAGAGCTTTAAGAGGAGGGAAACCAGAATGCTGAAGGGCCTTGAGTTCATCAGTTATTCAATCAATGAACAGATATTTATTAATCACTTACTGTATGCTAAGCACTGGGGATCTAAGTATCAAACTAAAAAGGGAGGGGGAAGGCAGTGCTTACTTGCAAGTGTATTACATTCTAATGAGAGGGGAAAAAGACACATATACAAATATAAACTTTTAAAATATATGTGTGTGTGTTTGTGTGAATCTATCTATCTATACATATATATTCACAAAATAGCTAAGAGAAGGTATCAGGAGGGAGGGCACTAGTAGTTTTGTAGATAACGAAAGGCTTCATACCAAAAATGGTCACTGAGTTTCATCAAGACTTCTTGAGGCAGAGATAAGGAAGGAATGCAGTCCCAAGACATGGAGACAGGGGATGGACAGTGATGTGTACAGAACAGAGTGAAGGCCCATCTCACTGGATTACAGAGTGGAGGAGAAAGAGTAAAGGCTATTGAGGCTGGAAAGAAAGGCTGCGGCCAGGTTTCGGAGTGCTTTAAAAGATAAACAGAAGACTTTCAATTTGATCTCAGAGTCAATAAAAAGTTACTGAAGTTGATAGAGTAGGGAGTCACATGTACAGATCCATGCTTAAGAAAAATGTTTGGCAGCAGAGGGGACAACGTGCTGGAGTGTTGAGAGACTGGAAGAAGAAAAGCCAATTATGTGGTTGTGGCAGTCATCTAGAGGAGAGGAAATAAGGCTCTGACTTCATGCCGGATGAGTGGATCGTCTAGGCTAGAGCCTTCTCTTTTGCCCGTAGTTTCTTCACTCAGATCTCTGTAGGACGGGGACTGAAGGTCCTTAGCCATCCTGGTCACCCTTTCCCAGATACTGTCTTTATCTACATGATTTGTAACCTGTGGTTCCCAGAACTGGGCAAATACTGCAGAAGTGATCTGAGGATAGCACCACACACCTCTTCCTAGAAGGTGCACCTCTCTCAAGGGCAGCACTGGTGAAGTAGAGAGAATGCCAAGGCTGGAGCCCCTGAGTTCTCATCTGGCCTCAGATACCAGATGACCCTGGCCATGTCACTTAACCCTGTTTGCTACAGTTTCCAATCTATAAAATGAGCTGGAGAAGGAAATGGCAAACAACTTCAGTGTCTTTGCCAAGAAAACCCCAAGTGGGGTCATGGAGAATCAGACACTACTGAACAAAAACATGCCTCTCTTAAGACAGCCTAAGGTTGCATTCATTTTTTTGGCTACCACATTGCAGTGCTGACTCATGTTGAGCTCATAGTTCATTGAACTCCTGGGGTTTTTTTGTTTTGTTTGTTTTGTTTTTTTGAATAAGCACTGAAATCAGGTACTCTTTCCATTTTCCCATGATGCATTTTTCTTCCCTACTTTAGCCAAACTACCATCATTTGCTTGCCCCCACTTAAGTACACTTTGCTCGTTCTCATATGATACTGGAGCAATCCTTATTTTTCCTCTTTGTAAAGGGTCTTCCTTGTCCCAAAGGTGATAGTTAATAGACTCTTAGAGCAGCCTCCCTCAAGGATAACATATGAGATTGTTGGCCCAGCACCCTAAGCTCTCCAAAATGCGGCTTCCACTAATCTTGCCAAACTCACTTCATGTTGCTTCTGTTTATGCATTCAGTCTCTGAGTCTTCTAGTCTCCAGACACGACATTCTCTCTCCTGGGGGGCCCAGGCTGGCCAACATTCATCGTCGTTCCTCCCCTAGCTCGACCTCTCTCTCAACAGAGTGGCCCCCCATGACTCAAATGTTTTCTCATCGTGGAAGTCCCATGGCCTCCACCCTGGAACATCCCTACACCTCTGTAGTCCCCTTCTCCCATTGGCAAGTTGCTTCCAAAACCTCCATTTGAGGCATCCTCTCCTGCCTCAGCCCCTGTGCCTATCTTAGCCCTTCTTTTCAGCTCCCTTTTATGTGTCAACTTCCCCTATTAGAATGTAAGCTCCTAGAAGACAGGGATGCTTTCTTTTTGCTTATATTTGTATCTCCAGCACTTAATACAGTGCCTGGCATACAATAAGCACTTAATATATGCTTGTTGACTTGTCTCCAGCTTCTCCTTCTTTCTACCAGTGGTCCCCTATGTCTGGAATGCATTCTTTCCTCACCTCTGATTCACTGAAACTTCAGTTTCCTTCAAAATATAATTTAGGTTCTGATCTTCCTAATTACTAGCACTTCCTCCCTCCTCAAATTACTTTGTATTTTTTCTTATCTAATTATCTGTGATCTAATTGGATTCTCCCATTAGAATATAAGAGCATCTTGAACTGGAACTATCACTTTTATATTTATTTATTATTCTCAGTACCAAGCAAAGTATCTGGCATATACTAAATACTTAACAAATGTTGGATTGTTGGATTGATGGAATGTTGGAATGAACTGAGATACAAAGACTACAACAAATGTGAATGAAAAGAACCACTAAAAATGGAAATGAGGCCACAAAATTATAATGACCAAGCTTGACCCCAAAGAAGAAAGGTAAGAAAGTCTCTCCCCACTTCTCTCTAGAGTTGAGAAAGATGGATATGGAATTCTGCTTGGTTAGTTTTGCCAAAATGAATTTTTTCCTCCTCTTTTTTTATTTTTTGTTTTAGTAAATGAGTCTCTGGGAGAGGAAGGACACATTGGGAAATGTAAGTGACATAAAAAAGTTAACAGCAAAGAATATTTTAAATTTAATTTTTAAAAGTTTTTAAATGAATTTCATTGAGTTGAAGATCTGAGGTCCATGAGCTTATCCCAGTAGAATAAAATACAAACTCCTCTGTTTGACATTTTAAATCTTCACAATCTTGCTTCATTCTATTTTTGCAAGCTGGTTATACTTTACTCCTACTCACTTACTCTAACTTCAACCAAACTAGCCTACTTGAGGCTCCTGGTGTGTGAACTTTAATCTCTTGTCTTGGTGCCTTTGCACAGACTGTCTCTTACCTCTGAAATGATGTTATCTCCTTGCAGGTGGGGAACATCTTATTTTTGGTGTTTGAATCCCAACTCCCATCATAATGCCTGCCATATAGTAGGCACTTTGTATCCCTCTCATCACCATAGTGCCTAGCACATAATAGGTACTTTGTATCCCCCATTCTCATCCTAGTACCTGTCACAGAGTAGGCACTTAATATTGCAAATGTGATTTAAAATACAGAATATTAGACTTGGAGACAGGAAAACAGAGTGCAAATCCTGCCTCATTTACTAGGTGTGTGATCTCACAAATCACTTAACCCTTTCTATGCCTCAGTTTTCCCATCTATAATAATAGCACTTGCCTCACAGAGTTGTCATGGGGATCAAATGAGGCATCTATACAGTCAATCCTCAATATTCTAGCATTTAAATTTTGCAACTCCAAGCATTCGTATGATTTTGTTAGTAACCTCATTTTCACTTTCTCATTGGCAAACTGCACCTGTTCGAAGCTATGCACAGTAGAGTACTACCCCCTCCCTCAGCAGAGCTTGCCCCCAGCACATCCTATCTTCTTGCTGCCCATTCTGCCAACTTGCCAAATTACCAGGCAGGTGGATCAAACCCACTGTCACAGGAGTTTCCAAGCAATGACCTAAGCAACGACTAATCCCAAGGCATCACTGGGGAGCAGCTGGACCACTGAGCCAAAAGGGAGGTTAGACATGGCAGGTAGCCCCTTTCTCTTTTCAACCTTGGGGTTCTTTTGACATTGTTGTCACTGCCCCTCCCCTCCCATCCACATGTTGCCTCTCCTTTCCACTGCATTGCATGGATTATTTCTTGGCTACTATGTACGTGTAAGAAAAGTACATGTCATCAGAATTAATGTTTTATTATCTAAAGAATTGTTTTCAGAAAAATGTATTTTCAGCAATCTCTAGCAAAAGATTACACTTTTTGTTGGTTTGTATTTTCAACTTTTGTGTCATTTTTTTAGGAGCATTGCCCTCATGAAAGTTGAGGGGAAAATTATGTGTGTGTGTGTGTGTGTGTGTGTAGACAGATAGATATATGTGTGTGTATATTATTATTACTGTTATCATTGTTGTTTATTGTTTTTGTTGTTAGGCCTATATTATCATGAGCAAGGAAAATCTTGGAGAACTGGAACTCTGCTTAAGAAGATGGGTTTCAGCAATCAGGGCTTACTTATGTGGATATAACCTCAGATTTGATAATTTGGGTGTGTCTGGTGGGCTCTTCCACGTATATGCAGATGGAATGTGATCTGATTCCTTTATAACTTGTCTGTTTTTTACCCCTGAAGTCCTGCTAACAGGCCATCGATCAAGTATTGATTGAGTCCTCACCATATTTGTGCTCCACATTGAGCTGGGCTGTAAGCTAAATACTGTAAGCTTCTTGAGGGCACGGGCCAGCTGGTTAAGAAGAATTATAAATCATGAAATGTCCAAACTGGATGAGACTTTACTTATCATCTGGTCCAATGCTCTCATGTGACAGATAATGAAAATGGGAAAGAAAAAGATTGAGACTAGACTTGGTTTTTGTCCTTCGTTCTAACAGAGGACCAGGACATCGAGAGGTGACGCCATGACGTGCAAGTGTATTGGATTTCAGTGAGGGAGGGTGGGGCAAGGTCACCTGTCTCACTTTCTCCTTTGGATCCAGTGGCCAGGTATGGATTGGGGATGCCTAGAGATGGCTCTGGATACAGTGAGAGACCTTGATAGAGTGAGAGACCTTGCTCTTTTTAAGCTAAGGTCTTTAACAGGTCTCAGGTTGTCTCAGGTTAACAGGTAACAGGTTGACAAAGGCAACTGCCCATTCAGTGATCAAAGCTGGGTAAGAAATGAAGCAAAGAGAAGCCTTTTTTATCTAATCAAAAATAAACAAATAGACAGACAGATAGATGGATAGATAGATAGATAGACAGACAGATAGATAGGTAGATAGATAGATAGGTGGATAGGTAGATAGAAATCAATCTGTGTAGGGAAGACATTCAGGATTTCTTTTGCTATTCACATTCACTCTGAAGCAATCAGAACCAAAACAAAGACCAATTGGGCTTAGCCTGGGACCTTTTGTTGGCCAATCAATAAGAATCTGAACCAATATAGATATTAGATCCCATGGAAGACAGTGGGCCAGATCAGTACTTTAGGAATGTAGAGAAGAGAGAAAGCATGGAGGTACACAACAAGGTTCAAGGAGAAAGTATGACTTTTATAGGGTGACAGGTGGAGAAAGCTTGGATTGGCAAAAGGGAGGAAGGGCAGCAAGGGGGAAAGGATTCTAGGATATATTTTTTGGACAGGGTTCATGTTGAGCTGTGCTTGGCAATAAGGTTGAATAGTTTGTAGTTTTCTAATGTATTTACCAAGTAATATCAAAGATTTTAGTGTTTGGGTCTTATTTCCCCCTCTAGATTATAAATGCCCAATGGACAAGGATTATTATTCACAATTAGCCATTTCTCCAGATCAGAGATCTGGTACTGAGGCCTAGAGAAGTCAAGTTATCTGCTCCAAGTCAAGCAAGTAACAAGGAACAGAGACATATGTTTGTCTCTGGGCCACTCTACATAGTGGTGCTTAATAAATATTTGAATGAATGAGCGGTTGAGTTGGTGAGTGGTTAAATGGATTAATTAAAAAGTTGTAAAGAACATTAAAGGCAGTCAGAAGACTTAGATACAATGTCGATGTTGAAGCAACCAAGAAGCCAAGAAGGCTTATGATCTGAGTGGTGGCAGGCTGAAATAATGGCAAGGAGCAGTTGAAGGGACCACAGCTAAGAACCACAGAGAGGGGAACTCATCCTCATGGGAAAATCCAGCCTAAGTAATAATAATTCATTTCATTTTTAACTTTTCAAAGTATTTTCTTATCTGTGATCTCATTTGAACCCCACAATAAGATAGAAAGAATAGGTAAAGAGCCTATCTGTTGTATCCATTTGATAGATAGAGAAACTGAAACAGAGGAACTATGGTTGCCCTCTCTTTTTGGGTGATCTAAACGTCTCTTATGTGTTCAATTCTCATTTCTTTGTAATGAGATTCCCAGATCTATTTCTCAAACATTAATATCTGTCCTTATTCTAATCTTACATTATGTCACTCCCATCCTTAAAAAATCCTCATTTCATCCATCCATCCCAACTAGCTATCATTTCATATCTCTCATCTGTTTTATGAATAAACTCCTTTTAAAAAATCCTAAGGTGCCTACACATCCTTTCTTTTCACTCTTTTCTTAACTCTCTGCAGTCTGGCTTCCAACTTTATCATTCAATCAAAACTGCTTTCTCCAGTGTTTCTAATAATCCCTTTTCTTTTTTTCTTGTTATCATTATTTAATATTTTATTTTCCCCAGTTACAAATAAAACAAATTTTAACATTTGTTTTTTTTAAAACTTTGATTCTCTCTGTTCCTTCCCCTCATTGAGAAGACACACGTGAAATTATGTAAAATATTTCCATAAATGTCATATTGTGAAAGAAAGCATAAATCTCTCACCCTTCCCCTCCCAAAAAAAAATCCTCAGAAAAAAGTGTGCTTTAATCTGTAATATAAAATCACTTCTTTCTCTGGGTATGGATAGCATTTTCATCATAAGTCCTTCAGAGTAGTCTTGGATCATTGTATTGCTGAAAATAGCAAAGTCATTCACAGCTGATCATTTTACAATCTAATAATTTCTTAATTGCCATCTCTAATGATCTCTTCTCAGTACTCAGCCTACTTGATCCCTCTTCAGTCTTTGATACTTTTTTTTTTTTTTTTTTTTTGCTGAGGCAATTGGGGTTAAGTGACTTGCCCAAGGTCACACAGGTAGGATGTGTTAAGTGTCTGAGGTCAAATTTGAACTCAGGTCTTCCTGACTTCAGGGCTGGTCCTCTATCCACTGCGCCACCTAGCTGCCCCCAGTCTTTGATACTTTCAAATCACCTTCTTTTCCTTAATACTTTGTTTTAACAATAATGCATTCTTCTGGTTCTCCTCCTAACACTCTGACTGCTCCTTCTCAGATTCCTTTGTTGAAACTTCATCTAAGTCATGACTGCAGAGGCTCTGACTGGAACCCTCTTCTGTTCTCCCTGTGTACTGTTTCACCTGGTGATTCATATGCTCTCATGGAGACAGTTATCTTTCTGCTGATGCTTCTTAAATCCACTGTCTATTCCTAACCTTTCTACTGATTTATGAGCATCTCCAACTTTCTATGGCCATTCTCCAAATGGATATCCTATAGATGATATAACTGTCTTGTCTCCCCAAATCTCCTTTTCTTCCTAACTTTATGTATTATTATCAAGGATACCACCATCCTCCCAGTCACCCAGACTAGCAACATCAGTGTCATTCTTGTTCTCTCATTCCACCCATATTTAATCTGTTGATTCTGCCTTCAAAGCATCTCTTGTGTAAGCTTCCTTCTCTCCTCTGATGCTCAGGACCTTGGTATAGGCCCTGAGCACCTCTTACTTGGATTATTATCTGTTGGGTGGTTTTTCTGCTACTAGTCTCTTTCCATTCCCATCCATCTGCCACTCAGCTGTCAAAGTGGTTTTCCTAATCTAGTGCAAGTCTTCTCATATCACCCTCCTAAGTCAATAAGCTCCTGTAGCTCCCTATTACCTTCATAATAAAATATAAAATATTCTGGTGTTCAAAACCCTTCACAGCCTGCCCCACTTCTTTCCAGTCTTCTTATACCTTATGCTGCCCCTGTTTACTCTGTGATCCAGTGACATTGGCCTCCTCGAATAGGATATTCCATCTTCTAACATTGGGCTTCCCCAGATTTCCAGTGCCCTCCCTCTTCCACTTTTTGATTTCCTTCAGGTTCCAGCTAAAATCCCACCTTCAACAGGGCATCTTTCCTGATCCCCCTTAATTCTAGTTCATCTCCTCTGCTGTTTCTTCCCAATTTATCCTGCATATCACTTCTTTGTTTTCTACCCCACTAGTTTGGGAGCTCCTCCAGTGTAGGGACTGTCCTTTATCTTTTTGTAGCCTGAATTATACAGAATGCTTTGTCCAAAGTCTGTGCTTAATAAAGTTTTCTTGACTGACTAAATCTTTGGCTCTCTTTGAGACTCCAATCAAGGGTTACTTCCCAAAGAAGAACCTTATGGGGTCTCTCTAGACAGTCCCTCCAATGCTGCCTTTTTGCTACTCTGTATTTATTGTGTATACCCCTGTAAGGTGTGTGTTATCTCCCCAATTAAAGTGTAAGCTCCTTGAGAACAAAAACTTTTTTTTTCTTTGCATCCCCAGTGACACAGTTTTTGTTGTTTAGTCCTTCCAGTCATGTCTTTTTTCATGACTCCATTTGGGGTTTTCTTGGCAAAAAGACTGGGTGATTTGCCATTTCCTCCTCCAGCATGTGCCTCAGTACCTGGCATTTAATAATTACTCAAAGGTAATAAATCCTTGTTGATAATGTATTGCTTGGTTGGTGCTGAAAATCAGTGGCAGAGGAAGAAGTAGAAACCCAAGTTTCTAAACTAACACTTTTCCACTTTATCACACAGAAAATCTCCCATACAGGAAGACTCTTGACATTTAAACCTGGTTAGGGATGGAAAAAATTCATAAGCTGATCTATTCTATTCCACTGCTAGGTCAGGGAACTCAAGCAGAGGACATGAACTGTAGAACTACACTTAAGGTCAAGCAAGCGTTCCAGACTTGACCAGGGGAAGACTGTGACAGGAATATATTCTTTGCTCTCTGCTTTACCATTCCCAATGGAAAAGGGGTGGGAAGGTCAAGCATCTCCAAAAAAACAGTTGTAACCCATGGCCCAGAATTGAAATTCTGGGTTATATGAGTTGGATTCACCCTAGGAGGTTCTCTCTAAGTCTTTGGCTCCAGCTTCCATTTAAAGTTCCTCCCTGGGAAAACTGTAATTTTATTTGTTTTGTCCCAAATTCCAGGTTTCCATCTGCATTTTTTGGAGGGAATGTCTAACTTGATGAGGACACAGAGGCATTTAAGAATTTGACTATAAAATAAGGAAAACATTTCCTAATAACTTGAGCTGTCCAAAAGTAGGATCTGCTGCTTAGGATGCAGGAGTTTCCCGCTCACTAAAAGTTTCCAAGTAAAGACTAGATTATAATTTATGGGAGGAAGGAGGGGAGGGTGGCAAGGGGCCGGGAGAGGGAAAGGATAACAGAGGAGGTACAATAGAGGCTTGTATTAGATGGCATCTGAGATGATAACTATAATTTATATGTACTTTAAGGTTTGCAGAGCATTTCACAAATATTATATCATTTCATCCTCATAATCCCAAGAGGGAGGTGCTATGATTATCTCCATTTTACAGATCAGAGAAGTTCCTGAAGCTAGATTGAATTCAGATCTTCCAGACTCCAGGTCCAAGTCCGTTGCTTGCCCTAACACTCAAGACCTTTCAAGCACTGTAATTTTGAAAACTTTAAATCACAGAGCAAGGTCTACAGGTTGTGTTTCCACTCCATGAGATCTCTACTAAACTATCTTTAGTATGGACCTCTAATCATCATTTGTCTACCAAGAATCAGTATTTACCTGGTCATTCTATTATCTCTAGTTGTAAACATCACCTGAGTTCTCTATCCCAGATCAAATTTCTGGTGTCTAAAAATGTGAGCAACTTAAGCTTCTAAAGATCCATTGAGAAAACAGACAGAAATCAGAATTCAGGGAAAATGTACAAAGGTATATATTGAGCTGTCCTTGATGGTGTTTAAGATTCACTATTAACTACAAAGATTAGGAAACACTGTCCAATTAGAGATGTTTTCTCTATTTGCCACATACCAGCAAAGGTCTAGTCATCTAGACTCTTTTTAAAACCTTTCAATAGTTCCCCATTGCCCAATGAATAAAGGTCAAAACCCTTTCCTTGGATTAAGAAGAAAAGGTTGAGAAATAGCATTGTAATATTTAGAGGTGGAATGGGCTTTAATTGGTCATCAGCTAGTCTCCAAACCTCCCTCAAAAGAGAAAAATAAGACTCAAGAGGCTGTTTTGTCACAGGTAATACAGGTAGGAAAAAAGCCAAGCCAGGATTTCAGCCCAGTTTTTCTGACTTTAGAGTTTGGATTCTTTCTGTCATACCATTCCATCTGCCTCAGATTTCCTTTTCTCTGAGCTTTCACAGTACATGAGGATATATTTTCCAGAAAAAGAAGGCTTAGACCACATCACTGTTTGGAGATAATACTTAGTAAGCTTTACAAGGCCAAAGCACAGTAAAACCTTATCAATTCAGTGAAATAGGGAAAAGGCCAATCTGCTTTGAAATTTTTGAATATTTTAAGAGAAGAGTAATTTTATTACTTTCAAGTGTCAGCTTATTTTTTTTGGTCAATAAATACTTATTTATATTATTGTTCAGTAAGTTTCCAGTTATGTCTGACTTTTCATGACCCCATTTGGGATTTTCTAGATAAACATATTTGAGTAGTTTGCCATTCTTTTCTCCAAGTGATTTTACAATTAACAGGGTTAAGTGAGTTGCCAAAGGTCACATAAATAGCTAAGTGCCCGCAGTCAGATTTGAACTCAGGAAGTTGAGTCTTCCTGACTTCAGTCCTGGCATTCTATCCATTGTACCACTTAGCCACCCAAACATTTATTAAATACTTCCTTTGTGACAGGCACTGTGTTAAGGGCTGGAAAAACCAAGAAAAGCAAAAAGACAGTCTTGTTCTCAAGGAGCTCACAGTCTAATGAGGGAGATAATATGCAAACAATTATGTATGAGTGAGAAAAATTAGAGGTAGTCTCAGAGGAAGAACAATAAATTAAAGAGGCATTGAAAAGATTTTTTGCAGATGATCCTTTAGCTGAGGCTTGAAGGAAGCCTGGAGGCAGGGATGAGAAGAAAGCATTCCAGGAATGGGAGATAGCCAGTGGAAATCCCAAATCAGGAGATGGAGTGTCTAATTTGAGGAATGGCAAAAAAGCCATTGTCACAGAGTATGGGATAGTGTATGTAGAGGGGTAGAAGTGCAGGGAGAGGTAAAGGTAGGCCTGGACTAGGATATGGAGGACCAGATCATGCCTTTTTACCATGGGTATTTCTTAAATTTTGGTGCCGGGCCCTTTTCTCTTCTCTCTCAAGTTGTTAGCTCCCTTATCTATAGCAATGATTCTCAGATTTATTTTTCTCCAGCTGCCAATTTCAAACTGGATGTCCTATGAACATTTTAAACTGAACATGCCCAAAGCCAAATTCCTCATCTTTCCCCCCAAACTCTTCCTCCTTTCTATTACTGTCAAAGGTATCACTATCATCACAGGCATCTGGCCTTGAAATTCAGGTGCCAGACTCAATTCCTGATTCTCTCTCTCACTCCCATATTCAATCTGTAATAAACCCTCCCATATCTATCTTCCAAATATCTCTGGTATGATCCCCCTTCTCTCTCCTGAGACTGCTACCTTGCTGATATAGGACCTTATCCCTTCATGCTTGGATTACTGCATTAGACTACCTCTTGGTTGCACTGTCTAAGTCTCTTCTCACTCCAATCCATTCACCATACAGCTGTCAAACTAAATTTTCTAATGCACAGTTCTGACCACATTAGCCCTCTCATAAACCTTGGTGCTTCCTTATTGCCTCCAGGATTAAATATAATATCCTGTGTTTGCCTAGTGATAGGGTCAGAAGAGAGAGAATCAGGAGAATGTCACCTGGATATCAAGACCAGGTGAGTGGGATCATGGTGGTACCTTTGATAATAATAGGCAAGCTAGAAAAGAGGGAGAGTTTGGGGAAAAGATGAGTTTTTCTTTGGACATGTTCAGCTAAAATGTTCATAGGACATCCATTTTGAGATCCATTTGACAGTTGGAGACAAATCTGAGGGTCAAGGACCAAAATTTGAGAAGCATTCATGGTTAACAGACATGATCTGGAAGAAGATCTCCAAAAAAAGCTGAAAAGAAGAGTCAGGCAGGAAGAGAACTGGGAACAAGCAATGTCTAGAAAATCTAGACAGTAAAGAATATAGATGCTCATCAATTAGGGAATGGTTTAACAAATTATGCCATATGAATGTAATATTACATGTCATAAATAATTTTTCATAATTTCAAAGAAACCTGAGAAGGCTTTTATGAAATGATGTACAAGGGGCAGCTAGATGGTGCAGTGGATAGGGAATCAGCCCTGAAGTCAATAGGACCTGAGTTCAAATATGACCTCAGACACTTACTACTTCCTAGCTGTGTGACCCTGGACAAGTCACTTAACCCCAATTGCTTCAGAAAAAAAAAGAGAAAGAAAGAAATGATGTACAATAAATTGAATAGAACCAGAAAAAGAACTTATACAATAAAAATAGCATGCTGAGGAAAAATGACTTTGGAAGACTTAAGAACTCTGATCAATGCAATGACAAACCATTATTCCAGAGGATTAATGATGAAGTGCACTATTTCCTGACAAAGAGGTGATTAACCTAGGATGCAGAATGAGACATACAATTTCAGACATGATCAGTGCACAAATCTGTTTTGCTTGACTATGCATTTTGTTAGAGGGACTTAATTTTTTTTCCTTTCCATTTGGGTGGGAAGGAGAAGGAAAAAGAATGATAAGGATAGGATTTTAAAAATGAAAATGAAATAGGTCATTAAAATGTTTTTTAATTCACAAAAAGGAACACAAGAAAGGCCAGAAAGAACCACAGATATGTTAGACAGCTTTTAAAGTTTTGTGTTGAATTTGTGATGTATTTAAAAGAAAAGCAAGCTGATTATAATGAAGACTTACAGTTTCAAGTACAGGCCTCTTCCTTTATCATACTGTTGTGCCACATTTCCATGTCTCAGTTTCCCTCAATTGCTCTGTTTCAGTTTCTCTTAATTGTTCTTCCTCAATAGCAACTCTCTCTCCACACCCCCTCCCACTTCCTGACCATCAGGAATAATTGGGCTAGCATTCCAAAGAGTCATAAAACCTCCAGATGGTCCCCCATCTCTACATACCCCTTATCTTTTGGCTTCAGACTTACTGTCTTCCAGTTCCTTTCCCAGCTTCTCAGAATTTATGATCCCTTCCTCCATATCCCCAACCTGTCAGAACTGAATTGATATCTTTTTCTGGAAAACCAACCCCCCCCCCCCCCCCCAGTACTCTACCTCTCCTTCTGTTCCAGGAGCTCTTTGTTCCCCTGAGCCCTATAAGAATCCTGGGACTACATTTACTAATTACTAGATACTTGAGAACCAGTCAGCTGGCTAATGTTTACTAATCTAAACTCACAATGGACTGTGTGCTTTGAGATAAGAGTCCCAGCAGTCCAAAACACTTTCCACACAAATAAAATCAGACCTAATCAATTGGAAAAATATTAAGTGCTCATGGGTAGGCAGAGCGAACATAATAAAAATGACAATACTACCCAAACTAATCTACTTATTTAATGCCATACCAATCAAACTCCCAAGAAATTATTTTACAGATCTAGAAAAAATAGTAGCAAAGTTCATTTGGAAGAACAAAAGGTCAAGGATTTCAAGGGGATTAATGAAAAAAAAGGCAGATGAAGGTGGCCTTGCTGTACCAGATCTAAAACTATATTATAAAGCAGCGGTCATCAAAACCGTTTGGTACTGGATAAGAAATAGAGCAGTGGATCAGTGGCACAGGATAGGTTATCAGGACAACCTAGGCATTAACCTTAACAATCTAGTGTTCGATAAACCCAAAGAACACAGCTTTTGGGATAAATACTCTCTATTTGGCAAAAACTGCTGGGAAAATTGGAAACTAGTGTGGAAGAAATTAGGGCTTGACCCATACCTAACACCACATACCAAGATAAGATCTAAATGGGTTCATGATCTAGATATAAAGAGGGACTTTGTAAGCAAGTTAGAGGAACGTAATATAGTTTATCTCTCAGACCTGTGGAGGTGGAACAAATTTATGTCCAAAGAAGACTTGGAACTCCTAATTGAACACCAGATGGATAATTTTGACTATATTAAGTTAAAAAGTTTCTGTACAAACAAAACAAATGCAGACAAGATTAGGAGGGAAGCATCTAATTGGGAAATCATCTTTACATTTAATGGTTCTGATAAAGGCCTCATTTCTAAAATATATAGAGAATTGTCTCATATATATAAGAATTCAAGCCACTCTTCAATAGATAAATGGTCAAGGGATATGAACAGACAATTTTCAGATGATGAAATTAAAACCATCTCTAGTCATATGAAAAGTTGCTCCAAATCACTATTGATCAGAGAAATGCAAATTAAGACAACTCTGAGATACCACTACACACCTGTCAGATTGGCTAAAATGACAGGAAAAGATAACGATGAATGTTGGAGGGGATGTGGGAGGGCTGGGACACTAATACATTGTTGGTGGAACTGTTAACGGATCCAACCATTCTGGAGAGCAATTTGGAGCTATGCTCAAAAAGTTGTCAAACTGTGCATACCCTTTGACCCAGCAGTATTTCTACTGGGCCTATATCCCAAAGAGATCTTAGAGGAGGGAAAGGGACCCACATGTGCAAGAATGTTTGTGGCAGCCCTTTTTGTAGTGGCTAGAAACTGGAAACTGAAGGGATGCCCATCAATTGGAGAGTGGCTGAATAAATTATGGTATATGAATGTTATGTAATATTATTGTTCTGTAAGAAACGACCAGCAGGACGATTTCAGAGAGGCCTGGAGAGACTTGCATGAACTGATGCTGAGTGAAACGAGCAGAACCAGGAGATCATCATGCACAGCAACAACAGTATTACATGATGATCAATTCTGATGGACATGGCTCTCTGCAATAAAGAATTGTCTCAAACCAGTTCCAGTTGTTCACTGAAGAAAACCATATACACCCAGAAAGAGGGACATGAAATATGGACCACAATGTAACATTTTCATGATCTCTATTGACATTTGCTTGCATTGTGTTGCCTTTCTCTGATTCTTTTTTTTTTTTTTTCTGGTAGATAGGATTTTTCTTGCATAACTTCTCAAGCATTTCAACATTATTAACATGTAGTGTACTTCCTGCCATCTGGGGGAGGGGAGGGACTGGGGGTAAAATTTGTATTGGAAAGCTTTGTAAAGATCAAGGTTGGGGAACTACCCATACATATGTTATACAAATAAAAAGCTTAAAAAAAAAAATCTCAATTAACATCAATAAAGTATTACTGGGGCAGCTAGGTCTCAGTGGATAGAGCACCAGCCCTGAAGTCAGGAGGACCCGAGTTCAAATCTGGCTTCAGACACTTAACATTCCCTAGCTGTGTGACCCTGGGCAATTCACTTAACCTCAATTGCCTCAGGAAAAAAAAATATAACTATAAAAAAAAAAAATATCTATATATATTTTATATATATATATATATATATATATATATATTACTAGTCTCCAATATGTGATACTGCCTCAGTTTCTCCCAGAGCATTACAATACTATGTATATAGGAATACCCATTTTATTTGGTGCTAAATTTATATTTTTAAAAAGATAAAAGTATAAAGTAAGATAAAAATCAGAACTGATTCATAAAGCATGTTAAATTAAAACATAGCAATAACATATTAAAACTGCATAATTCCTGATGAGCATTCAAAAAAAGTTTAGCATAGAAGAATTCATTTCTGAATAACAACAACAACAAAGTGATTTTGCCTATTTAAGTAAGCAAAGAGAAACAGGACAGAAGGACACGATAAATAGCTTATTATTGATATTATTTTGTATGGCTTCTTAAAAAAAAAAAAAACCTGAGAGCTATAATTAGGGCAAGGACAACTGGGGCTTACCCTGAGGGCTCTGAATATAGAAATTGCTGAAAAGACTTTTAGTTCTCCTTGGCTGGGTAAAAACTTCAGAGTTAATCCCCTACTTAGCAAGAAGAATTAGTTTAAATTGGAAGCAACTTCATCATCCCTCCCACATCTTTACTCTAGATAAGCTGACTCTCCACCTACTCTTCTCCCTCCTCAACATCTCATGTCACCTTTTTAGCAACATCCCATGAACCTATGGGATTCAATACATTGGCTTAAAAAGTTGTTTTAAAGAAATAATTTTTGTTAATCTGACTCCAGATGAAAAAATGACTAGTGCTTTGAAAAGTGTAAATTTTACTGATTTTACTGAATGTTTTATAGAGTATTTCCTTTATTGATTGGTTTGTACTTAATTTAGATTTTTTTAAAAATACAATGTTATGTCTTAGAAATACTACATCATATATTCCATGTTACGTAATACTGTTTAAATGGAAATCACTATAAGTAATATTAATGTACACTACTTAGAAAAATAAAGTTAAAGCAGTACAATTTTTTAAAAAACATTTTGGGAGGGTCCAAACTGGAACCCAGTTCTTTCTGACTAAAACCAACTCTCTATCCACTGTGTCATGCTATCTCTTAATCGTTAAAATTATTAAACTTATGATTAAAGATTATTTTAAAATAAAAGTAAAAATTGCTGAAGCCATAAATGAATTATGTTGAAGTTCTGAATTTCTTGAGCTTTTGGTTTGAAACAACTATGATTTTAGATTTGATCTAGGAAATTCTCAGAGATAAAAATTGTTTTGATCTCTTTTCCAATAAGAATTACATGTATTTTGTCTGCTATTGAAAATTCTAAATGGTTAATGTCCAAATTTGAGGGGTTTTGTTTTTGGTTTTTTTGTTTGTTTTTGTTTTTGTTTTTAACTGTAATCAGTATTGGTTTTTCTTCTGGGGATCTAAATTGGAACTTTTCTCTCTTTCTTGAGTTAAGTTCTTTCCCCTGCTGGTTTTCTGGTATGACTCTAGACTTTGGGAATGTTCAACTTAATTTCTGTTAGGAAATAAACCAATGGTAATGTCTTCTTTAAATGCAATTCCCCATCCACTGAAAAATCTCTCTCCCACCCAACATTTCTCCAAATTCCTTTCTCTCCTTTCTTCCCTTTCTTTCTTTCATATTCCCACCCAACTACTCATTCATAGCAATCCCTGGCCTGGCAAGCATATATCCTGGCTTTTAGCCAAGAGTTTTACTAAAAGGACTAGATCATCTCTGTTGGGAAAGCCCTATTCATTCAGATTTCCAAAAGCATAAGGCCTAGGGGACAGATAATGCAAGTCTTCCAGTTAAATGTTTGACACACGTTTCCTAGAGGCTGGTCCAGAAAGCATGAGTCATGGAAACAACACCCTTCAACTCATCCCATTCTCCCCAGTATACATACACACTCAGACTCCTAGTCAGACTCTCTCTCTCTACAACAAGCCTGTTCTACCTAGGGATCCGTAAACCCCCTGCTAGGAAAGAATATGTATTTTTCTCAAGCCCCTGTTCTATCCTTCTTTGATTGTAATTGAGTGGAAGATCTAGGATAAATTGGTGTGGAGATGGGGAGGTCTAAAGAGAAGTGACTCCCTAAAAGCACATAGCACTAAAATGGTTCCAAACCATCATTGGTCGAGTGGTAAGTAACCTCCTGACTTATTGTGCTAAGGGGAAAAGGCATGGATTATTATTAAGGCGAGCTAAGAAATTATTTCATTTCTTTGCTTTCAGCAGTGAAAGGATGTCCCAATAATTGGAGTCTCCTACAACTTGTCAGGTTTCTGATCTATTTTCTAAATGCCTCATCTTTCCTTTCCTTCTTCCTACTGAGTTTCCCACGGGAACCATCTGTAGCTATGTCCCCTCAGACATGAGACCCCTTCGGGGCATGGGGTTATGAAGTGTCGGACACAGTTGAAAAACCACACAATCCCAACTATGCTTACCCCATATCAGCGATTCTGAATGTCTGGTTGTCATTGTTCAGACTCCATTCTTTAGTCTCCAGTGATTAATCTCTTATTCCTATCCCCCTCAATCCAAAGCTCTCAATTTCTCGCTCTAAAACTATCCTACACTTCTACTCTGCTCTATGGAGTGACTACATGGATAATCAAATACATTTCATCTTAAACATTTTCCTTTTTCATTCCATCCCTTGCCTTTAACAAGATCTACTTTCCCTGGCTACATTTTTCCAGCTCTGGCTGCACTTTATTCATTTGTCCAGATTTACTGGTCTTATTGGGAGAGTTAGATTACTCTTACCTCCTCATTGCCACTTCCAAGTATTCATTAGTTTGATTGGGTGACAAATAGCACCCAATCTACATTCTGATAGCTATTGTCTTCAGACTTCTAGGATATTCTCCTTTTTCCTGAATGAACTGAATGTCTGGCTCACAGCCTTTCTCTTCCTCATACAAGAGTCTTCAATATGCATAATTATGTTCTCTCATATACCCAATGCCCTAATTCCTCAATTTACTCATTTCCCATGACCTCCACATACAGAGAGATAGTGATACCTTTGATCACAAATCTTCTACATTCATGTTAATGATCTCTGAAATTCCTTTATTTGATCATAATCTGGTCAGTCCACCTTTCTCTCTGCCTTCTAACACCAAACCTTGTTCTTCATCCTCACATGACCTCCAGTCCTTTGACCCTTTAGTTCTTTTCCATGCTATCACTCCTGAATTGCCTCTCTTCCCTTTTTCCATTTTGATTCCCTGGTGAAGCAATCCAGCATCTTTTTCTTTTGAGTCCTTTTCATATCTTCAATTTTGCTCTTATAAACCCCAGCTTTGACTCATCTCCCACCATCTCCTGCCTTCTTTCCATACAATATAGAATAAAACTGGAGAAAATCAGTCAACTGTGCGGACTGGATCTACCAGAAGTCTGTTACATAACTTAAACTGAGTCCTCACTCCCAGAAAACAAGCACCCTATATCTATATCACCCTAAATAATTCATTGTCCCACCCACCACAATAGGTCCTCCAAACCTTTATCATGCTTCTTCAAGCCTTCCACATTTCCCACTCTTCCTCTTCTCTCAGATGAAAACTTTGCTATTTTACTGAAAGAGAGAGAGAGAAGCCATTTGCAGAGAGTTTTCCTTTGCCCCTGTTCCTCGACTCACATTACCCTGTTGCCTTGTGCCAAAATCTCCACTTTAACTCTGAGGTGGTCTTTCTCCTTGTCATATAACATGAACAAGTAACCCCATTCCATCTTGTCCTCTGTAGCACATTGCCCCTTCTATTACCTCTACTGTCCTAGTAGTATTCAATTGTTTTCTCTCTACTGACTCCTTCCCTACTGTCTACAAATATGTCCTTGTCCTCCCCTCCTCAGAATACTTCCTTTGAGTCATTAATCCCAGCTGCTAACTGTCATCCTATATCTCACCTCCTTTTTGTAGCTAAAATCCTTGAGAAGGCCATCTACAATGGATGCTTCCACTTCCTTCCTGTTTCCTTCTTCTCAGCCTGTCTTCCACCCTCATCAACCAACTGAAACCATTCTCTGCAAAGTTACTAATGATTTCTTCATTGATGAATGTAACAGCCTTTCCTCAATCCTTAGTTTTCTTGACTTTTTTGGAGCCAGATATTTCAGTCACCTTCTCCTTAGTGCTACTCTCGTCTCTAGGTTGTCATGACACTGCTTACTCTCTCCCCCATCTGTCTGATGGCTCCTTCTCTATCTACTTTGCTGGATCTTCATCCAAGACATGCCCACTCAAGGTGGTCGTCCTCCAAGGCTCTGATTTGAGTCCTCTTCTCAATTCTATTTCACTTGATGATCTCATAAGCTCCCGTGGTTTCAACCATCATCTCTATGCATAACTCTCAGATCTACTTATCCATCATTAACCTCTCTGCTCACTTCCAGTCTCACATCTCCAACTGTCTTTAGATATCTCAAACTGGATGTCCCACAGACTTCTTAAATATGTTCAAAGTTGAATCCATTATCTTTTCTCTTACCAACTTCCGTATTACTGTCATGGAAGTTCCATCCTTTTCCATTGGGTCTCCCACACCTTCCTAAGACCTTTTCACTTCTCTTCTTCAGGATCCCTGGTCCTAGTTCAATCCTAGCTTCAATCCTACCCCAAATCACCCTGATTCACAAATTAAGTGTTATCCTTAACTTCCAACACTCTCACCTCCCAGATCCAATCATTGGTCAAGTTCTGCCATTTCCACGTTCTCTAAGCTTGCTTCTCTCTTCTCGTGCTGCAGCCCCTTCTTGGTGCAGAACCTCATTAGCTCATGCCTGGACTATTGCACCAAACTGCTTCTCAATCACCACCTCAAGCCTCTCCCCACTCCAGTTCATTCAGAAGCATCTAAGTGGCACAGTGGATAGAACCCTGATCTCTAGTCAGGAAGATCCGAATTTGAATTGTCCCTCAGAACACTTACTAGCAATATGACCCTGAGAAAATCCTTCCATCACAGTCTGCCTCAGTTTCCTCACCTGTAAAATGGGAATAATATTAGCACTTACCTCCCAGAGCTGTGAGAGAATTGTGTGAATTAAGCGTGCTGACTCCATTTAGTGATTCAATACTAGATCCACCTCAGTTCCCTTACTATTCAATTAAGAATTTAGTTCGATTTTTATCTTGTGAGAAAACTTTATTGTATTGTTTGAACCTAGTCCTACATGACAGAGAAGCTGGACCACCTCTACTTCTTGCTCAGAGACTCTTAATCTGGTCAGATCCAAAAACTGATGTAAGAAGATTTCTCAAAATTATACATCTCAAGCAATCCATATGTCTTATCATTGTTTCCATGTTCCCAATTGAATGTAGATACTGGGAGAGGGAGGAAGGAGACACCTCTTTTTCTGATTTCAGGAAATCATACCTCTTCATTCTCACCATTCCAAATCAAATTACCTAATTTTGTATCCTAGTTTGTACCCTGTTGTTTTCTTTTAATTTTTGGTCTTATGTGATTATTTTTAATACATAAAAATCTATTTCTTCCACCCATATTTGAGGTTCAGTGCTAAAATGAAGAGGCCGTTTCCCAATTTGTAATGCATTTGGCATGCATTACTTAATAACTGATATTTTTGGAACCTGGAACTTTTGTTTCCTCTATCATTTCATCTTCTATTTCTCACACTGATAAAGATCTAATGAGATAATATTTGTAATACACTTAGCACAGTGCCTGGCATATAGTAGGCAATATATAAATGATTATTATTTTCATTATTATGGATCAAATTTATCTTTCTAAAATTTAGATCTTACCATATTATGCCTATATTCGATCCACTCCTGTGGTCTCATATTAACTCCAGGATTAAAAAATAAAATCTGCTTGTTATTTAAAGCCCTTTGTAACTGGGCCTCTTCCTAGCTTTCTTGTCTTCTTATCTCTTACACTCCCACTCTTCTCTTCCTTTCCACACCTCCCACCTACTCTGTGGCCAATTCTTCATTTCCCAACTCTGGGCATTTTCCCTGACTGTCGCCTATACCTGTAATGCTCTCCCCCTCCTCTCTACCTCCTGGCTTCCTTCAAGTCCCAGCTACTGTCTCATCTTCTATAAATTTCCTAACCCTCCTTAGATTCAGTGCCTTCCCTCTGAGACTACTTCTAATTTATCCTCAATATAGCTTGTTTATACAGATGATTGCATGTTGTTTGCCCCAATATTGTGAATTTCTTGAGAGAAAGAACCAACTTTCGCCATTTTCTGTATTCCTAGTGCTTAGCACAGTGCCTAGAACACAGTAGGCACTTAATAAATGTTTAATGACTGCCTGACTTCTGCCTGGATAGTTGTACACCCATGACAAAATTGCTTTTATTTCTGCTTCTGTTGATCTTTATCAAAATGTTCTTTACTGTGTCACTCCCACTCTAACACCTGTGTTTCCTCCCATGAATATCTTTTTAAAATACAAATCTTTTAAAACACACACACACACACACACATTCTCTTCACCCTCCTTTTATTCTGTCCTTTTTGAACAAGACACAGCCATTCATAGGCATAATGTGGTCATGGGTCCCATCTCACCAAACCTTTATTATTTTGGTCTAGACCTGTGATTTAATTGGTAACAGGAATTCTCAATGCAGAAAATCTCTCCAGCATTTTTGTCGTTCAGACATTTCAGTTGCCTCCAACTCTTGTTGCCCCTATTTGGAGTTTTCTTGGCAAAGACACTGGAGGAGTTTGCCATTTCCTTTTCCAGCTCATTTTACAGATGAGGAAACTGAGGCAGATAGGGTGAAGTGACTTACCCATCATCACACTGCTTCTGAGGTCTAAGACTGGATTTGAACTCAGGAATATGAGAGTCCTCATTCTTTTCACCAAGTCATCTAGCTGCCCAGATTGAATTTCAGATATGCATTTTCCCCTCTGTAATTTATAGTTTTACAGAGTTGTCTGTCACAAATTGTCACAGAGTAGTGAGAGATTCAGTGACTTGTCTAGGGTAACATGACCAGTGGGTATCCAAAGTGGGACTAGTACCCAAGTCTTCCTGACTCCAGAACTGGCTTTTTATCTACTATTTCATATTCTCTCTCAAGGATACCTATGTGACCAAATCCACCTCTTTGTGTTAGACTCTGTAATTCATTTGCCTTGTTATCTGGACTCTTGGTATGTTTATATATATAAACATATGTATATATATATATAAATATATATTGGTATGTATATATATAGGCATTTAAGGTCATAGGCTTTATTGCTGACCGTCTTCTTACATTTTTCCTTCTGCAAATTTCTGAGTATTTCTGTTACTATTTTAATATAATAGAGAGTTCTGGATTTAGAATACATAGGGTGACATCTTGGTTTTGTGACTTTGGAAAAGTTACAGAACTTCCCAGTTATAAAATGAGGGGATAGTTTGTGATCCCTAGTTTATTTTCCAGTTCTAGATCTATGATCCTACAAATTCTCTGGAAGACTGGCACAAAGGAATAGAATTCCCTCCCATCCCACCATGAGAAGGCCATTAGTTCACTGCCCTTCCTTACCATTCCCTATAGGAACCCAAGTTCCTTTCTCCCCATTCCTCAGAAATCTGGTATTCCCCAATCAATTTCTCATAGCTTCCCATCCCTTGTCACTTCTTTTCTTTAGGATCCCTGGTCCCTGGGCTTGTTCAAGCCTAACTTTTGCCAACCAGCCCAAGCTGGTTCCCTCAGGTTTCGCCTTAGGGAATTCCCCCCCCACCTCCTGGGCAGGGAGCCTTGTGCTTGGCTTGTTACTGCCAGTCTTCCCTGGCACAAACAAATTCGAAAAAGAACAAAGGTCTTGGCCGACTATGGAAAAGCTCCCACCCTTCCACAGAATAAAACTATAGGATAGCATTGGATTTCCTTCCTGTTCTCCCTCAATCTCCCCCTCCCACTTCTCCAAGTACATCCTTTCCTCTTCCTTTCTGAAGAACTAGGCGCCATCTTAACATGCCAATCCCAGCCATGCCTGGGACTTCCCAGTGGGCAAAGAAATTTAAAAAAAAAAAAAAGGAAAAAAAACTCAATTCAGGGCTGGGATTCAGCCTTTACTTGGGCAAGGCAGAGATCTAGTCCACTATCGGCGAAGGATCCCACAGCACCTGGCAGGAGACAAATCAGCTGATCTGAATCATGTTTAGCAGCAGCCAAGCTCCCTGGAAATCACTAACAACACTGCCCTGAGCTATCCCTAAACTAAGGTTGCCCTCACAAGCTCCACACTGTTTGGTCTGGGAAAGCTTCCAAGAGGAAGTGGGCTTGGACAGAGTGGGAGGGATGAGAAGTGATATGAAGTATGCCGGTCCCTCTAGTAGTTTTTCTTCATTTTTGTTTTTCTGCCTGCTGGTCTTTGCATTCCTGTATCATCTTCTTCGGAGATTCCCAGATCCAACCCCATTCAATCTATTCCAGACCTAACCCTTACAAGTGCCCTCCCCTAGAACTCTGGCTCTCCAGGGCAAGGTTAGCAGACTTGGCAAAAAGCCTTGTTTTTAAGCCAGTATTTGTGTCTGCTAGAGAGATGTGTCTATTGGCTGCCAGGTCTAACAGCCTGAATGTGTAAGAAGGTTGGACCTGAAATGCTTCATAGATGCTCCTCATTCTAAGGAAATTCCAAACAGATGAGCTCAAATTTACAGACTTAAATAATTAGGGGTGAACACATTTTACCAACTCTACAACCTCCAACTTTTAAGGATTCCCTGGGCTTTAGTCTCTTGTAAAATGACAAGGAGCATGTAAAAAAAAGTAGTAGAAAATTAGAATTAAGAAGCTTTTATCCAAATAAAACCAATGTATCCAAGAATTAGAAGGAAAACAGAAAATTGGGGGGGGGATTTTATAAACTATTTCTTGGATAAAGTTTTTATATCTCAAATATATACAGAACTTTGTCAAATTTACAAAAAATATAAGTCATTCCCCAATTGATAAATGGTCAAAGGATATGGACAAGCAGTTTTCTGAAGAAATCAAAACTACATATAGTCATATTAAAATGCTCTAAATCATTATTGATGAGAAAAGTGCAAATTCTAGCAACTTTGAGATATATTACTACTATCAGATTGGCTAAAATGATACAAAGGTAAAGAGACAAATGTTGGAGAGAATGTAGAAAAATTGGGGCACTAATTCACTGTTGGTGAAACTGTGAACTGATCTAAACATTTTGGAGAACAATCTACCAATAGTTATAAAACTATGTATACCCTTTGACCTTGAAATACCATTATTAGAACTAGAAATTGAGGGGATGTTTGTCAATTGGGGAAATGACTAAACAAATTGTGATATAGGTTTGTGATGGTATACTACTGTTACAAGAGAAATGATGAGCTGATTGATTTAGAAATAAATCATGGAAAGACTTGCGTGAAATAATAAAAAGTGAAGCAAACAGGACCAAGAGAACTTTGTATACAGTAATAGCAATATTGTTTGAAGAATAATTGTGAACAACTAAGTTATTCTAAGTACTACAAATACTCAAATCAATTATAAAGAACCTATAAAAGTAGATGCTAATTAATTCCATAGAAAGAACTGATAAATAGAAATATGCATAGGATGGTTCTATATATATTTACAAATATACAACATATGGTGACCTTCTATAGTGTGGGGTTGAGACTGAGGAATGGAGACAGTTCAGAAATTAAAATGTAATTCCAAAAAATTTAAATTAAATTTTGAAAAATGAAATGCAAACAAGCCAATTTTGGCTATGATTTAGCAGTTCTAATAAAAGATTCAGAGAAAGAAAATAACTAAGCTATTAGGTAATTTAATTTCTGAAAGCTAATATGCAGTTATCATTTATCCATCTAATTCCTTGAGATGTATTTATGTGAAGATAGTTGTTAACTGTGTTTAACAACTGTTTGGATTGAACTGGATTTGGAAATATCTAACTAAAAAACAAATTTTAAAAAATGAAGATATTAGACTAGATGATTTCTAAGATGCTTTCTAATTCTGTTTATTTGTTTATTAGGAAAATTATTTTTAAATTTGTTTATTTAAGACAAATACAAAATTTAAAAAATAGAAAAAGATAGAAAAAGGAAAAAAAAAACCATTGTCCTCTGATTAGCAGAACATCAGGGAGAATTTAACATATGTAACAATATATGTCTATTTCAAGAAAGCATATATAATAGAGGACATCATATTCATGACTGGATATTTTTGCTTCCTTGTAGATTATTCTTTTGCTCTTTACTATGCACTTTTTTACTGCATTTTTTTCCTAGTTCTATTTAAAAAACAAAAAACAAAAAACTTTTGTGGCAGCTAGGTGGTGCAGTGCATTAAGTGCTAAATTTGGAGTTAAGAAGACCTGGGTTAAGTGATCAGTCAGCTAATAATCTGTTATAAGTATCTGCTATGAATCAGGTTCTATTCTAAATGCTAGGGATATCAAAAAATGGAAAAGACAGACCCTTCCCTCAAAGACCTCACACTCTGATGGAGAGACAACAGGAAAACAATTACAAACAAATGGTGACGAGGATAAATGTTATTTGTCCTTCACTTTCAAAGAGGACTAATGACATCATAGGGTGATGTCTTGACTTGTGTGTGAATTGGATTGAAGTGAGGCAGATTTACACAAGTCGCAGCCTTGCTCTCTCTTTCAGAGTCATGGAAATTCAGTGGCAGGACAAAAGTCGAGAGGACTGGCAATAGCCCAGGATGCAGTGGATGACCTTGGTGTCTTCAGTGTCTGACTCAGCTCTGAGCACTGCACAATGCCAGCTTCAGCTCCCTTCATAGCCACTGGAACCCTGTTTAACTTAAGTGTAGCTACAGCAAATGCTACAGCTTCTGGGAGCCACCAGTGAGAGTGTGATGACAGATGGACATCAAATTTGGATGAACAGCCCTGAAAAGAGTTCAACAAGCCCTCCCTGAATACTCCACACACCACAAACATACAGGATAAATAGAAAATAACCAGTGGAAGGTAAACACTAGAATTAAGAGGCATTGGGAAAATTCAAATTCTGTGTCATACACTTGCTTAGTTGTGTGGCTCTGGACAAGTTGTTTCATCTTTCTCAGCATCAGCTTCCTCATCTGTAAAATGGGGGTAATAATAGCACCTACTTTACAGAAGGATAACTATGAGGTTCAAATAAGATGATTTATGAAAAGTGCTTCCCTAAAGTATTTTATAAATGCTAGGAACTATTAAAAGTGATCTATTATTTTTATGATTGTGTGAATTCTCCAAGTGCATCATGTACTTAGTTCTTGAGGAAGCAATGTGATGTAGTGACTACACTTGATTTATAGACAGAGCTAAGTTTAAATTCATACTCTGTCACTTGCTTCTACTTGCATAAACTTGGTTGTCGTCCAGTCATTTCAGTCATGTCTGACTCTTCATGACCCCATCTGGGGTTTTCTTGGCAAAGAAACTGGAGTGGTTTGCCATTTCCTTCTCCAGATCATTTCACAGATAAGAAAGCTGAGGCAGAGTTAAGTGACTTGTCCAGGGTCATACAGTTAGTGTCTGAGGCCAGCTTTGAACTCAGGAAGAGAACTCAAGAAGATGATTCTTCCTGACTCAGGCACTCTATCCACTGACCATCTAGCATAAATTTAGGTCTGTCTCTTAAACTCAACGTCTTTAGTTTCTCATCTATAAAATTAGGGGTGGATCTCTAAAGTCCCTCCCAGATCTAAATCTGTGATTCTTTGTGCTAGATGTCGCTACCCCCAGCTATTGGTGAAAGGTCACCATTAGACATGGTAAAACTCCAGACAAATGAAGGCAGAAGATAACAGAGTTCCAGAAGCACGTAGTGAGACAGTGGAGAAATCCTCACGGTCTCAGCAGGAGTCAGCAGGGTAACTGGTGGTAGAGAGGACATCCTACAGTAGAAAAGCCACTGTCCCCAAAAAGGTGGCCACAAAAACAAAAACAGCATCCCCATCAATGTCACCTTTCACCAAAAGATCTATTCTATTTGTTTGTGCTGGTAGTTTTTATACCATGGGAATGAATCTCAAATTTTACACAGGAGAAGTCAGTGAAAACACAAAGTTTGCATTATATTTAATGGAGCCATTGTATAAAGTGAATGACTAGTTATTCACTTTCAACCAATCCACTTCAACAGGCACTTAATAAGTGCCTTCTATGTATAAGGAGAGAGGAAGTTGGAATAGGGAATTTGAGAGCCCTGTCTAGGAGTCAGGAAGATTTATGTTCAAAAAGCCACAAGCAAGCTATGGCTACAAACAACCCTGGTCAGGCAACAAGCATTCATTAAACACCTACTATATGCCCAGGTTGTGCTAAGTGCTAGAGATACAAAGGCAAAAAACGAAAACAAAACAAACCTGTCTCCACTCTCAAGGACAATCTAATGGAGGAGACAATATGGACACTATGTATAAATGATATACACCGGATCGATTGGAGATAATCAACAGGGCAAAGGCATTAGCTTAAGAAGGAATAGGAAAGGTTTCTTGTAGAAAAACTGGGACTTTAAGAAAGCCAGGGAAGCCAGGGAGGAAAAATGAGGAGAGAGAGAATTCTAAGCACGGAAAATAGCTGGAGATGGAGTGTCTTGTCAGAGGAAGAGAAAGAAGCCAGTGATACTGGATTGTAGACTACCTGGTGGGGAGGATGGTAGGAGAGGCCTGGGGAGGTGAGAGGGAGCTGGGTTTTAAAGGGCTTTGAAAGTCAGAGAGAGGGTTTTATATTTGATCCTGCAGCTGATTGAATAGGGATGGCAAAGCCAGAGCTGGCTTCAGGAAGACTAGTCTGGCGGTCACCGAAGCGGGAAGAGATGTGAAGCTGGGAGACTCACTAGCAGGCTCTGGCCATAGTTGAGGCCTGTGATGGCAGTGTCCTGGGAGAAAGGAAAGGGGAGCAGTATTTGGGAGGTGGTACAAAGGTAGAATCAGCAGGATGTGGCAGCTGATTGGGAATGGTGGGTGAGAGAGCTGAGGCTTGAGGGGGCACTGGCTGTGAGCCTAGGGGACTGGAAGAGCAGTGCCATCAGTAATAAAAAGAAAAAAGAAAACTGAGATTTTACATTGCAGACAAGTCAGCCTGCATCACAGGAGGCGGTTTCCATATAGGGAATTTCCCATTCTGAATAGCCATAGACTCGAGCCATGTGCTAGGCCTTGTGTCAGGCAGTGGGGATATATGACACAAGTACAAAAAAAATCTGCAGGAGGAAGGAGAAAGCACTGACAGCTTGGGAAGAATAAGGGACTGGAAGGATTTCCCCTTGTGGGTGGTCCTCTAAAGAAACTTGTTTGGGTTTTTATTCTGTAATCTCATTAGAATAAGGGACTCCAGGTGCAGAAGCTCTACCAATACAGATCGGCAACTTGTGTATAATCTGAGAGAGACTGAGTGATGTATCCACAAGATCCAGATAAAGACTTGGGCCGACTTTGAGACTGGATCTTTAAACACCATTCAGCATTGCCTCCTGAATAATAACAAAAAATGATGATGCTAATAACCATCCTATCATTTATGCAGCCTACATATGCCAGGCACTATATGCCAGGGGTGCTTAGTACTCCACAAACATTACTTTATTTTATCCTCACAACAACCCTGGGACATAATCTTTAGGTTCTGTAGGGACATAACCCCATTTTGCAGCTGAGAAAACTGAGACAAATCAAAGTTAGATGATTTGCCCTGATTATCTGAAACTAGATTTGAACCAGGTCTTCCTGACTCTGGGCCCAGTCCTCTTAATCATTGCACCATCTTTAAAAAATAACAACTTATCTTTATTAGGAAGTGAATCAAAACCCTTGCTCTCAGCATCCCTAGAGTTGGGCACTATTACTCATGAACCATGAGAAATGCTTCAAACTAGTCATTGAAATTTCAAGCCGCAGCTCACTTCCAGGATGTTAGTATTCAGGGGAGGCAGCCCTGGCATTTTGTAGGTGATTAATAAAACCCCTCCTTCCCTTCCCTTTCCTTTCTCTTTCCCCAACTAAAATTCTTCCTTGGTGTGTGTAGTCACAAGGAGGGAGCTGTGTTCTGTGCCCTCTGCTTGAATCTGAACACATGGAAGTCTAAAGAAAGCTTCCTGTCTCCTTATCTGTTTAGTGGGTTGTGAAATAATCTGCTGGGTGTTTCTTTTTTTGTTTTGTTTTGTTTTCTTTTTTCAGGAAGTGTTCCTGGAAAGCATGGCTCACTGATTTTCCTCAGAAAGATCAGAGGAGGCAGCAGCTACCCACCCGACGCTCAACGGGTAGAAGTTTCGGTCCCCTGGACTTAGGTTAACACTTCCCTTCAGTGGGGAAGCCAACTTTGCACTGACTTGAACACCGTGTGCTTTGAGATGAGTATTTCTCGGTAATAGTGACCTTCCTGTCTCTTCGCCTTTGGAACAATCTGTCTCAGTGTTTCCTGTAGCCCCACGTCACTGCGGCTGGGTTCCACTGCTACCCTGTGCCAAGCCCTCTGCAGCCATGTCTCTCCTGAGCTCAGGAGCCGAAGGAGCTCAAGGACCCTTCATCCTTGCCTTGATCAGCTTCAGCAAAGGTGAAGTTTCTGAATCTCTGCAGGCTGGAACTGGGAGCCTGAGGCAGGCTGCTGACAGTCCTCCCCCCCCCCCCCCCCCCGGGCTGGCTTCTCCTGCCATAGTCCCACTCCAAAAGAACCTAGGGCTTATTTTACTTGGCTGGGAGCTTTGCCCAGAGCTTAGAGTTTCTCACACAGATGGAATTCCCTCCACTGGCACAGAGTGATGCCTTTGCATGGCTGCTCTGCTTAGCATTGGAACTCCTATGTGTCCTAGGAATATCCAAGCCTTACACACTGGGGAGCCCCTTAACCTCGGCTTACCTCAGTTTCCTTAACTCAAATATGGGAATAACAGCATCTAACTCTCAGAGATCTAGAGAGAATAGAATGAGGAAATATTTGTAGAGTATTTAATACAAGGCCTGGTACCTAGTAGGCACTATATAAATGCTTGTCCCTTCTCTTCCCCTAGATGTCAGGACATGGATCCAGAAATATCTGTTTGGCTGACCTCACATTACTATAAGGACAAAATGAGGTATAATAGAACAGGACTTAACCCTTTTTATATTTGGGGCAATTTGGGAAAATCTATGGAATGGGTAACTAGGTGGTACAAAGAATACAGAGCTCAAATGTGACCTCAAACACTTACTAGCTGTGTGATGCTAGGCAAGTCACTTAACTTTAATTTCTTCCCAGCCACCCCTCCCCTTAAAGGCCCTAAGTCTAGGGAATCTTTCTTAGAATAACCCTTTAAAGGCATAAAATAAAATACATAGGACTGCACAAGAAATCAGTTGTATTGAAATAAAGATGTAATTCCCCCCCACAGATCTAAGTTCATAGTCCCACCTTCCTTCCCAACTTATTCATGAATCCTCTTTCCCTTGGTAAAGGAGCCTTGAAGTAAAGTGAAGTAATAAATAGGAGCATGCTTTGAAAAGAAAAGCATTATATCCACACACAGTCACCATCATCATCTATTTCTATTTGGCAAACAGACCTCCCTGCAAGGCTCCATCCATGCTTGGCCTGAACAGAAAGACCTGGGAAGTGAAATAAATGATCACTAAGAGAGTCCAAACTCCCTGAGCCCAGGATCAGCTCCTTGTTGGCTCTGTATCCCTAGTACCGCTCGTCAGGAGTTGGGGAGGTGCCCCATGCGGGGATCAAAGACCCTGCTCAGCCCAAGTTCTCTCCATCCATATTTCTGGGGGCCTCACTTGCTTCCAAGACTCAGGCCAGGTTTCTCTTTCTATTGCAAGCTCCCTTTTTCTGTTTTCTGTAAAACCTCACCTATTATCGTCCTTGGCCACTTTCACTTTCCCCACAACCTCTTCCTCTTCGGGCTGTCGGCCTGGTTCCTCCCCTCCCCCTCCCCTCACCCCAGTCTCCTCCCCTTCCCTGGTTGTTCCCACTAGCTCTTATCTCACCGCCCCATGCTTAGGTCTGGCCCCTAATCATTCCACTTCTCCCTACCTATCATGGGTACCTCAGGGTATGGTGAGGATGGGTAGGATTTCCTTTCCACATGGACCAAATTAGCCCCCAGGCAAGCATCCACAGAGACTGGCTAATTCAGCTCTGGAAAGCAGGCTGCTTCCTCCCATCCTGCCTACCCTATGAGGTGCTTGGCCAAAAATTGCTTCACTCTATTAAGGGATGGGTTGTAGCAGAATTAGTCAATGCCATCTGCACCCCACGTGCAGCAATCCTGTTGACCCCTGATACATCAGGGCCCTGGGTCCATGTGATTTTGTGGTCTTATGGGAGGCCTGATTCCATCCAGATCAATGAATAAACATTTATTAAGCACCTACTATATGTCAGGTACTGTCTCTCTTCCCCCCAATTCCCTACTCCACCTTGAGGGGCTGACCTATTAATTTGAGCCTAGCCTTGCACCTAGAGCTCAATACTTTTTTCAATGATATTATGATAGTTGTTTGTTCAATGGTGCATTTGTGCAGAATTGATAAAGAACTAAGAACAAAAAAAAATCACCAAAAAAAAAGTCATACTCAAATCATTCTGCTGACCTGAAAGGAGGAGGAGAGTGAGAGGAAGGAAAGACCCTCCAAACATAAATATGCTTCCAAAAGGAGCTGAGTCAGTCAAAAGTCATTTATCAAGAGCCAGGTACTCTGCTAAGCCCTAGTGATGCAAGGAAAGACAAAAGAATCATTACTCTCAAGAAGCTTCCAGTTATTGGAGAGATAACATAACACACAAGATATAGACAGGATAAATTGGAAATTAATCATAAGAAGGAAGACTCTAGAACTAAGGGGAATTGAAAAAGACCTTCTGTAGAAAATGTGATTTTAGCTGGAACTTGAAGGAAGTCACAGAAGCCAAGAGGTGGAACCGAGAAGGAAAAAATGTTCCAGGTATGGGCCAGAGTGGTTTAAATGCAGAGCTTGAAAATGGAGTGTCTTGCCCGAGGAAGAACCAAGAAGCCAGGTGAGGACTCTAAGGTATTTGTTGGGATGGAAGGTATAGGTGTAGCCAAAGAAATGGAATCATTCAGCACTCACCAAGTGTGCCACCAACTGGAAGGTGAACAAGACCTTGATTCTGATGGTGAGAAGGACATCTGACATTTACATGACATTTTAAGCTTTGCAAAATACTTTCACTCCCTCTCATGGTGTGTTTTCTGGGCTTGGGACTAGTCTGGTTTCATTTTAGTAGAATGGGTGCCTGGGTGGCAAGATAAACACTCTTACAGATATCCTTTGATGCATCTATGTGAAATTCTTTTTTCTTCCCATGGCATATTTAAAAACTGGAGGGGGGTTGCATTTTCAACTACAGGGTCTGGGACCCCATGGAATAGCCATCCTCTTTTTCTCTGCCAATTCAAATACTTTAGCATGAGCAATCACCAGCAATGCTTTTTTTTTTAATTAAGCAAGCCTTTATTTATTTATTTTAGTAGCATTTCATTTTTCCAAATACATGCAAAGATAGTTTTCAACATTTTTACCTTTGCAAAACCTTGTGTTCTGAATTTTTCTCCCTCTCCTACCCTCTTCCCCATTCCTAAGACATCAAGCAATCCAATATAAATTAAACATATTCAGTTCTTCTAAATATATTTCCATGTTTGTCATGCACAAGAAAATCTGATCAAAAGGGGAAAAAAGCATGAGAAAGAAAAAAAAACAAGCAAAAGAATAACAAAAGAAGGTACTATACTAAATTTGGATCTACATTCAGTCCTCACAGTTCTCTCTCTGGATGCAGATGGCTCTTTCCATCACAAATCTATTGGAATTGTCTTGGATCAACTCATTGCGCCACTTGCAATATTGTGGTTCCATCATCACTGCTAAATGAACTTGAACAAATCACTTTAATACAGTAATAACTAGCATTTTTTATTTCTTTAAGGTTCACAAAGCATTTTATATACATTATCTTATTTGATCCATACAACAAACCTGTGATTTAAAGGCTATTATTACCCCCATTTTAGAGATGAGGAAACTGAGAACTTGGGAGAGGTTGTGACTTGCCTTGGATCGGCTAGACGGTGCACAAAGTAGGGCTGAAACCCATTTCTTCCTGCCTCAAAGTCTAGCACTCCATCCAACATACCACATAGCTCATCTTTAATGAGGGGGTTAAGGGAGCGGGCTGATGATGCCCCAGGATCCTTTCTAGTTGTAATGTTACATGATTCTGTGTTTCGATGTTTCCCTTCCATGACCTTTATCTGAAGATCTGATGGTGTTTTTTTTGTTTTTTGTTTTTTGTTTTTTTTTTTTGCCAGCACTGCCGAGTTCACTTAAGCAGATAAAGGAGACAAGTGCACCTGCAAATGCTAAGTTCACTTTTCAACTACCTCCTTTATGATGCAATTACCAGGAACAGGCTGTATTGTAAAAGTGTGAAACATCTGTTTATGGCTTGGTACTTAGCAGAGCATTGTACAGAGAAGGTACTCAGGCTGTACTTATGAATTCGTCCATGCTGAATTGCGCTGGTACATTTATACATTCGGTAAGAGGCACATTTTGTAATAAGGAGTTGCCACATCAGGAAGGGCACCTGGATTAATTAGCCAGATCTGGGACTTGAAGCCTCACTTCACCAAACTATGGATGACCTATTGCTCTCAGTGGGCACTGTAGCCACAACTCTGACCTCAAAGTGCCCTATAACAAGCCTTTGTACCCTGATTGAGGAGCAAAAAGAAGGAAGGAGGGGAGTTCTGGCTGGTTTACAAGTGGAGCCTGTCACTTCCAAAACCAGACCTCCTTAAGACAAAATTAATGGGAAGGGATTTGGCTCTTTCAGAAAAACGATGGGATTCTTGGGTTCCAGTCAGGACCAGGGGCCAGTAGTGACAGTCAGTGTTTGGCAGAACAGCCTGGACTATTTCTCAGCTGGTTTGAGTTCAGCCAACTCCCCACTCACTATATTTTGCCAAATCCATTTTCCCATCCCATTCAAGTCCCATGCATTGCAAGGAAAGTCCGGCCATAACTCTCTTATTCCCACCAACCCTTCTAGGCACTAGGTTTTGGAGGTGGGAATGGATTTGCAAATTCTACCCCCAGCCTCATTTCAAAGCCCTTACAATCCTTGCCATTTCCCCCTTAAACCCAGAAATCTCATGAGACATTGGGTAAAAGGGAGACTTACATTGTGGCATTTTAGGGTAAACTTTAAGTTGAATTCAATTATTCTGGCTCTTGAGGCAATGACAACTTTGGTTTTTTACCTGCTTGTCTGTTTCTTTTAGATACCTACTGAACAACACATAGGAATGGGGACATTCAAAAAGGATGTTCCCTGATTGGCTGAGAATCATTTTAGGTTTGGAGAAGGGACAAATGGGTTAGATTTAGAATGCTCAAATGAGAAAATCCCTTAGAGAGAAGTAATGAGAGGGAGGGCTTATTGAACCCACAGATTTAGAGCTGCAAGAGAACCGTATTCTACAGCTAGAGATACTATTCTCTTGAGGGAGGAGATAAAAAGGCCAGTGTTCTTGGGCTGAGAAGAATCATAAAAGTCAAGATAGATATGGGGAGCGCGCATTGAAAATTAGCTTAGAAAGCCACAATCACTCTTGGCAAGAATTTTCAAAGTCCTTACTAGCTATTACCCAAATTATCCAGCAGGAGACACAGACAGAATGCTAACTAAAGTATAATTTATTCACTCAAGAGTGGGGCCCCTATACTCAATGTTGAGAGATTCTAATTTACCCATGTTTTCTGTCAGTGCTGCTGCATTCACTTGAGCAGATGAAGGAGAAAAAAGTACACCTGCAAATGCCAAGTTCACTTTTCAACGATCGCCTTTATGATGCAATTACCAGGAACAAGTTGTATTGTCAAAGTGTGAAACATCTGTTTTTGGCTTAGTATCTAACAGAGCATTACATATGTGGTCACAGCCTGTGCTGTGAAGGATATTTGTGTCTCACAATTCTGCAGATGAAAGTATGTATAAAATACTTATACAGTATATATTTTATATGTGTATGTATGTATATCTTCTCTCTTACTGAGATTTTAAGTAGGAGTCATAGAGGAATAGCTTCTTAGAAGGTAGTTTCAGAGCAGGCAAGTACACAAGTAAGCAGGAATAGACACTTAATACAACAAAAAGATGATACTCATCACTTCTTACAAAGGAAAGAATGTTCCTTGTTGGCAAAGCCTTTTTATACCAGACTAAAGGAAAATTAGTACCTTCTTTATTCAAGTCAGGCTGGCAAGCAGTTAAGGGCTACTACCTTTATTAGTTATAATAAAAGAAGGGGACTTCTTTGAACTATTGAGGTCCTCTGAATTTTCTTTTGTAGTTTTAAGGGGAAAAGAGGTACCAGTGGAATCATTCAATACATACCAAAGAAACAAGAAGAAAGAAATCTGAAGAAAAAAAAACTAGATAACAAAATGGTATCAGTTATAGTTTCCCCCAAATCCACTTTCAACACAATCCAGAAGCACTTATTATGTGCATAAATATGCAATATTATATATTATATTTATGCAGTTCTCCCTCACCCAAATACAGTTCCAGAATCAAAGGAGAAACAACAATGTGCCAGACATAGTACTACAACCTGGACAACTAAATTCAGTGGATGAAAGAACTCCTACTTTTAAGAAAGTTTGTCTTCTAACAGAGAAGACAACAAGAACATATATAAATATATTCAGAATAAATATAATGGAAATAAACGCAAGTAAATGCAAAGTACTTACATAAAAGGTCCTTGGAGAGGAAGAGGATGAACAATTGGGGAAGATCCTAGAACGTCCATTTAAAGGAATCCAAAGCAATCATCTCTTCACTTTATATCAAGTGACAATCCAAACTCTCCCCTATGTCCCTGGGTACCTTCCCCTTCCCACTCCCCTCCAATTTTTAGCTCCTTTTTGTTTGTTTCTTCCCCTTTTAGAATGTAAGTTCCTTCATGTACCTACCTATGTAGGTAAGTAACCTACATAGAATGTAAGTTACTTCATGAAGTAAGCCTTCATGAAAGCTCTTTTCAACAATGAGGTGCTGAAGGCTAATTCCAATAGACTTGTGGTGGAGAGAGTCATCTGCATCCTGAGAGAAGACTATGGGAACTAAATGTGGATCACAACATAGAATTTTCACCTTTTTTGTTATTTGCTTGTGTTTTTTTCTTTCGCAAATCCCCCCCCCCCTTTTGATCTGATTTATCTTGTGTGGCATGATAAATGTGGAAATACATATAGAAGAACTGCTCATATTTAACATACATTTGATTGCTTGTTGTCTAGGGGAGGGGATTGAGGCACAGGACAGAGAGGTTTGGAATATGGGATTTTGCAGGGGTGGATGTCGAGAACTATCTTTTTGCATGAATTTTGAAAATAAAAATCTATTATTAAAAAAAAGCCATAAGTTCCTTGAGAACAGGCTTGTATTTTTATTCCTAGTGTTTAACATAGTTCCTAGCACATAGTAAACACTTAATGCATTTTTATTAACTGAATGACTAGAATATAGAGGCAGCCATAATGGATAAAACACTGGATCTGGATTTTGAAAGACCCAAGTTCAAATCCTACATCAGACAGTACAAGCTCTGTGATTCTAAGTCACTTAACCTATGACTGCTTCCATATCCCCTTCTGTAAAATGCAGAGAATACTAGTTCCTATGTCTTAGAGTTGTTGTAAAGATAAAATGGCAAAATATTTGTAAAGTGCTTCATGAAACTTAAAGCACCAAATTAATACTAGGTATTGGAAGATGATGCTTGAGTTTTATCTTAAAAGAAGAAGGGGATTCTATCCACCAATAAGTATTTATTTATCACCTACTATGTACTAAGCACTGGGGGATTCAATGCATGAAAGGATCCCTAGCCATAAGGAGTATACTCTGTATGAGGCAGAGATAAGGAAAGAGGGCATTTCTGAGCTGGGGGGAGAGCCTGTGCAAAGACACGGCACGTATGTCAAGTGTGATGAGTAAATAGGCTGATTTTGTTGGATTGAAGAATAAAAGAAGGGGAATAATGTACAGTGAGGGTGGAAAAAATGGTTCTGAAGACTTTTGAAAGCTAAATAGAAGAGAATGTACACCATCCTCCTTGGGACTGAGTGGTGATGTCTATAATATGCACACATCTAATGACCTCATCCTGGTGTATTGTCTCTGAATTGGTATATTATTTTTTCTCTTATGAGCACACTCCAGAAAACCTACTCTTGAGATCTGAGAGTGTCTGGGTGCAAAGATGGGAAGCCAGTAGGGGGCAAATGCCTGAATGAGTCATCCAGTGACCTGCCAACAGCAGAAGGGGGAAGTGGGACAGGTCATTAGGGGTATGGTGTTGGAGACCCTAAGCCCTAGGAGACCAGTCCACTGAGGGAAGTGGGGAAGACTAGGATGTTCAGGACCTGAAACTGAGGATTAAAAAATGATTGAGTTTTAGCAAGTCATAAAAAGCGGAAGTGTTGGGACCAAGAGCAAGGTCTCCTGGATGGGCTCCAAGGAAGAGCTGGAATCCCCCGGGAAGCCAGCCGAGATCGGCAAAGCCTGAGGCCCAGGGACAGATCTTTCACAGAATCCAAACCACGAAGTGTCTGTGTTTGGTTAGAAAGAGAGAGCCTAGGAACAGCTAGAGTCTATTCGCCTTCCATCCTTGGGGTTCCAGTGGCCAGTGGCTAGGCAAGCAATGTGGTTTTGGAATCTGTGATAAATGGGTGTTGAGGATGCCCTGTGCTGCCGCCATGCTGGTTCCCTTGCTAAGGATGAAGAATCAGCAGCAAGCTCAGCTATTACCATTCAGATTAGCCTTCCAGATGGGATCTGAAAAGCAGTTTACAACATGACCTATGTGCTCAATTCTGTATGTAAACCCTGGAGTCATAAAATAGAGATAATAATATCCACCACAGATTTAGAACTGCAAGATATCTTAGAGCCTGCCAAGTTCAACCTCCATATTTTAAGGAGGAGGAAACTGAGATTTAGATAAGTGAAGTGATTTGTCCATGGTCGTGTAATAAATAGTAAGGTTTGAGAGGCAGAATTCAAATGCACATCTTCCTGTCTCCAAGTCTAGCATGCTATGGGCTACAAGAGGGATCAGCTAATTACAGCTGGCAGGGCCAATGCAGGTGGTGTCCTGTTTTTTGTGCAACCTGAGAATAAAGAATGATTTTTATGTTTTAAAATAAATTTTTACTAAATATTTATATGTATATATGCTACATATAAATAAATGTTAAATAAGTTATTTATTTAGCTTTTGCTAAGGCAATTGAGGTTAAGTGACTTGCCCAGGGTCACACAGCTAGGGAATGTTAAGTGTCTGAGATCAAATTTGAACTCAGGTCCTCCTGATGTCAAGGCTGGTGCTCTATCCACTGCACCACCTAGCTGACTCTTAAATAAGTTATTTTAAAAAGTAAATACCATTGTGGAGTAAGGAAGATGGGGGCAGACAAAAATAGGAATTTGGTTCATGAACTATAGTGCAAGGAAAGGGTGGTGTTCTGGGAATTTGGGGGTAAACACTGTGCCAAGTTGAATCATTTTAATTTTTAGATGATAGAAACATTTTCTTTTCTGGACTTTTCTTTTAAAAAAAACTAAAGGAAGGGGGAGGAAGGTGGGAGAATAGCTCAAGTGATTGGATAGGAATGTGAATATACTCAGACAGCAGAGTGTTGATAAATGGCAATAACCAATTCTATAATAACAATTATAAAGCAGTTTTAAGAACCTCCACTAGTAACATTTTTCCCAATGCTTTACTAAGTTTAAGAGTGACAATCAACAGCATAATAAGTAAAGTCCTGATTTCTAGCATTTGTTTATTTCTGAGATGTAGATGTCTCTTTGAGCTGGCACTAGTATACTCTATTACCAAGATGTAGTAGGAAAAAAACAAAATAAAACAATCTCCTACTAGGTTTGAAATTAAAAGACCTGGGTTCAAAATCCACATCTATAACCTACTACCTACGTGTTATTGCTGTTGATTAGTCTTTCTAGCATCTGCCCCTTCATGACCTCTTTTTTGGAGAAGGGTAGTTCTAGGCAAAGATGCCAGAATGATTTGCCATTTCCTTCTCCAGCTCATTTTGTAGATCCTGAGGCAAACAGGATTAAAAGACTTGCCCAAGGTCACACAAATAATAAGTGTCTAAGATCAAATCTGAACCTGACTCCAGGTCTGGTGCTCAATCCATTGCTACATCTAGCTGATTTTGCTCACCTGCAAAATGAAATTGATTAGAATCAATTCTCTAAGATCCCTTCCAGCTCTAAAAATCTTAGGATCCTCTAAATCTGCCAGTAATTAGGATTGCTCAATGACTTGGAGTGAACCGGAGAAGCAGATCCAGAGAATGAGCTGAATCCTGTGTCCAGGTGCATGAATTCCAAATGGAATGTTCTGAGGAAGAATACACCATTCTCTTTAGGCACCAGGGGAAATGAAATGCTGTCATCTCCGAATATTCAAGGTGTGATAAAGTGTAAATAGATAAAAGAGCATAAAAAGCTTGAGTGCCAGACTAAATAATTTTTTCTTGTAAAAACATTTAATTATCTACATTGGTATATTATTTATGAATTTGCATATAATTCATGTATCAACTGGGCTTTGATCCCCAACATGGTAGCCTGGACACAACTGAGGAGGAGGGAGTGAAGTGATCTCACAGTCACTAAAATTACTCTGGTTTATGCTTTTGCCCAAGGAAACCAGGAAAATGATAGTATCTTGTTCCAAGTGGCCTTTGGTTCCCCTGCAAGCATTCAGATAACTATAACTGTATATAAAATAAATTTTATGTAACCCAACCAAAAACAAAATGCCAAATAGCCTCATATCTAAGTCTCTTGACTTTCAGTAAAGCTCACTTCTCTTTGCCAGAGGATGTCAAGCTCTCTTCCCTTTGGAAGAGTGCCACCTTTCCTCTGAGACCTATAAGTCCATATGACTCACAATACATTGGGAAGGGATAGATCAGGATTACTCCATAGTTCCCTGCTGTATTTCTCTTTGTAGTATCAATGTGAGTAGATCCTATGAACTTAGTCCTCCCCAAAAGAAAGACTTGTGTCTCATGCATCCTTGGGGTACATGGTTCCCTGTGATATTGTTCTCTTGAGTAAAGTCAGGGTTTATGAGTTTCTTTTTCTCTAGTATGGTTCTTCCTATTGTAGTATTCATTTGTGCACACATTTCCCTTTAGGGACCCTCTTTCCAGGAGCTGTGTACAGTAATCCTATCCAAACTTCTTTTTAATGCTCTCCCCTTCATACTGAGAAAAAAGAGCCCTTCTTTCACATAGGTCTGGGCATCCCCTGTGAACAAAGGGAGAGGAGTTTATCATTAAATCTATTCATCCACCAATCAATAAGCCTTTATTAAGTGCTTACTGTGTGCCAGGCACTATGCTAGTGCTGAGAATACAAAGAAAAGCAAAAACACACACAAAAAGACCTTGATCCCAAGGAGCTTACACACATTCTTTGTAAGTCGGTCCAAAAACAGTAATAAAACCCCCATTGATTATCCTGAATTTAGAGCTACCTTCTAGCTTAGAAGTCAGGTAAAGCTAGCTCTTCCTTATTTTCCAGATGAGAAAATTGAGTATCAGAGACAATAGGTAACTTGTCCAAGATCACAAAGCAGAGGCAGGATTTTAACAGTCACTTAACTGCTATTTGCCTCAGTTTCTTCATCTATAAAATGGAAATAGTAATAGCACCTACCTTCCAGAATTGTTGTGAGGATCAAATGATATCATAATTGTAAAGTACTTAGCACAGTGCCTAGTGCATAGTAAATGGGCACTCTATAAATGAGAGCTATTATTGTTATTATTATTACCATCTGGAACATATTGTTCTTTAATAATTTTCATGTATGAAAGACTCCACTACCCACCACCATAATAGCTTACTTTTACACACTACATAATATACAACTATAAGCACTTTCAAGAGGAAATAGATTTTTATGGGGGGAAAGAGCATTATCCTTGGGAGCAGAGTTGGGTTCCTCAAGCTGATTGTTAAATTTTCCATGTGAGCATCTACATCTTGAAAACTGGCAAATGTCACAAATCAGGACTTAAGTTTATTGTTTTGGTGGTTGTCTATACTGCAAAAAGTGATGGGAAAATGTTAATAAAGCAGATTAAAATTAGGTATTATGTTTTTTCAGACAGCTGGTTCTTAAGCATTTACCAGCACATCCCTGGTATAAAATAATCCAAATAAAGTTATCCCCCCCAAAAAATTTTTTTCTTAGTTCAGAGTCCCCAGAATAAGAACCAATCCTTGCTTTTGAGTCAAAGAATATTGGAATAAGTTCCGCTTTGGATTCTTACTGCCTGCATGACCTTGGACTGGATGCTTAAGCTCCCTGGGCCACAGTTTCCTTATCTGCAAACTCAAAAGAGTTGATTCTAGGCATGATTGGCCTGTTGTCTTGGCTGCTGGGATGATTGAAGCTGAGGCTAGTAGATCAATTAAGCTCAGAACGTTTGAGTGCAATAGAGTTAAAAACCAATCTAGTGTCCAAATATAGTCAGGCCCAAGGTGATGAGACTCAGGGAGTGGATGTCCAACAGGCTATTCAAGAAGGGTTAAACTGGCCCAGGATGGAAAAATGGAGAGAATAGGAAAGGGGAGGAAAGGGGAGGAGTAACAAGAAGGGGATAGAAGGGGAGAAGAGGAAATGGGAGGGGAGGAGAGGGAAGAGGAAGAGAGCAGAGTAGAGGAAAGAGAGAAGGAGAGAGGGAGGAGAGGAGAGGAGAACAGGAGAGAGAGGGGAGGGGAGAGGAGGGACAAAGAGAGAAATGGAGGGGAGAGAAGTGGAGAGGAGGAGACAAGAGGAAGAGGGGAGAGAAGAAAGAGGGGAGGGGAGGGAAGAAGAGGGGAAAGGAAAGGAAGGGAGGAAAGGGGAGGGAGGAGAGGAAAGGGCACAAACACACACACACACACAGACACAGAGATGCATTGAGAGATAGAGACAAAGCAAAGGAGTTATAAAAGGTGATCTATAAAGTACTTTCCGTTCTAGCATTCCATGAGTCACGTGCTGTCTCATTTGGTCTTCACAACAACCTTATGAGATATCTAACACAAATATTATTATCCCCATTTTAGAGATAGGTGGTTTTTCCTCTGTCTCACTCTATTCTTCAAGCACTATCACCTCTAAAGCTCTTTTAAGCATTACACACCCTTTCCAACTCGGCGCCATCTTATCTTTCCAGTTTGATTACACTTTACTCCCTTCTACAATCCTCTCTAATCTTGCTCCTTGGCTTTGCTTGTTGTTCCTTGCACAAGATGCTCTATCTTCTGCTTTTGTATTAGCTGTCCCTCAAATCTGAAATGCTTTCTTCACCTTCTGACTTGCCTTCATTACTTCAAGATTCAACTTTAATTCCACCTTCTACAAGGCTCTCTTCAACAATGAGATGTTTCAAGCCAGTTCCAGTTGTTCAGTGAAGAAAGCCATATACACCCAGGGAGAGACCTGTGGGATCTGAGTCTGGACCACAACATAGCATTTTCATGCTTTCTTTTGATGTTTGCTTGCATTGTGTTTTCCTTCTCAGGTTTTTTTTTTTTTTTTCTTGTAGATCCAATTTTTCTTGTACAGCAAGATAACTATATAAATATGTATACATATATTCGATTTGTCAAGTGTTTTAACATAGTTAACATGTATTAGACTTCTTGCCATCTAGGGGAGGAAGTAGGGGGAAGGAGAGAAAAATTTGGAACAGAAAGCTTCGCAAGGATCAGTGTTGAAAATTTATCCATGCATATGTTTTGCAAATAAAAAGCTTTAATAAAATAAATAAATAAAAAAATTTTTTAAATTATTGTTGTTGTAATAGTATTACATGATGATCAATTCTGATGGACATGGCTCTCTGCAACAAAGAATTGTCTCAAACCAGTTCCAATTGTTCACTGAAGAAAACCATATACACCCAGAGAGAGGGAAATGAAATATGGACCACAACGTAACATTTTCATGATCTCTATTGACATTTGCTTGCATTGTGTTGCCTTTCTCTGATTCTTTTTTTTTCTTGTAGATAGGATTTTTCTTGCATAACTTCTCAAGCATTTCAACATTATTAACATGTAGTGGACTTCCTGCCATCTAGGGGAGGAGAGGGGACTGGGGGTAAAATTTGTAATGGAAAGCTTTGTAAAGATCAATGTTGGGGAACTACCCATACATATGTTATACAAATAAAAAGCTTTAATAAAAAAATTATTGTTGTTGTTCAGTCATTTCTGTCATGTCCCACTCTTTGTAATCTTTTTTTGGGAGGTTTTTGGCAAAGATGCTGGAAAGATTTGCTATTTCCTTCTCCAGCTCATTTTATAGATTAACAGACTGAGGCAAACAAGGTTAAGTGACTTACCCAGAATCCCACAGCTAATAAATGTCTTGAGACCAAATTTGAATTCAGGGCTTCCTGCCTCTAGACCCAATACTTTATCCACAGTACCAGTTAGCTAGCCATTACTATGCATTGCTCCCCTTCATCTAACTGGCCTTCTGATGAACCATACTTCACTTCCACACCTTTGTGCAAGTTATATTATTCTTTCTTCCCTAGCCTCTTAGAATCTCTAGTTCCCTTCAAATCACTCTTCCACCTTCCCTCCTCCTACCAATTTCCTTGTACTTATTTTGCTTATACCTATATATAAAATACATATCGATACAATAAATCATGATGTTGTCTTAATACAATGAGGATTGTAAAGATTGTATACTTTGGTTTTCTTATCCTAATGCCTTGAACGGTGCCTTAATAAATTGATCAATTCAAAACAGAGGCCATATTTTCACTTAAGAACCAAAACAAAAAGCAATTTTCACCTGTATATGAAGGGCCTAGCACAGTACTAAGCACATAATAGTCGATCAATAAGTATATGTTGGTTGATTGCATGCCCCCCCATTGAAAAATACTTATTTCTGAAGTATCTGCAGGATGGCACAGGGCTCAGAGGGTAAAGACTTTTTGTCTGAAATATCTCCTTCCTTGCCCTTCAAGGATGCTCTACTAGGCTAGTTGATTACCCCCTTAGCTTATTGTTAGTTTGTCAGCAAGCATTTTTTTAAAGTAGTGTTTTATTTTTCAAATACATGCAAATGCAAAATACATTTTTCATCTTTGAAAAACCTTGAGTTCCAATTTTTTTTCCCTCTTTCTCTCCCTCCTCCTCAAGACAGCAAGCAATCTGATATAGGTTAAACATGTACATTTCTTCTAAACATATTTCCATGTTTGTCAGGTTACACAAGAAAAATCAGATCAAAAGGGGGAAAAACCACAAGAAATAAAAGAAAGCAAAAAAACAGCAACAACAATAGGTAAAAATACTCTGCTTTGATCCACATTCAATTTCCATAGTTGTCTCTCTGAATTTGTATTGCTCTTTCCACCACAAGTCTATTGAAATTGCCTTGAATCACCTCACTGTTGAAAAGAGCCAAATTCATCACAGTTGATCATCACATAAATCTTCTTATTAATGTGTTCAATGATCTCTTGGTTCTACTCACTTTACTCAGCATCAGGTCATGAAAGTCTTTCCAAGCTTTCCTGAAATCATTCTGTTCATCATTTCTTATAGAACAATAATATTCCGTTACATTTATATACCATAATTTATTTATCAATTTCCCCAGCTGATGGGCATCTACTCAGTGTCCAGTTCCTTGTCACTACAAAAAGGCCTGTTATAAACATTTTTGTACATGTGGGTTCTTTTCCATTTTTTATGATCTCTTTTGGATACAGGCCCAGTAGAGACACTGCTGGATCAAAGGGTATATACAATTTGATAGTCCTTTGAGCATAGTTCCAAATTGTTCTCCAGAATGGTTGGATCATTTCACACCTCCATCAATATATTAGTGTCCTAGTTTTCCCACATTTCCTCCAACATTTATCATCATCTTTTTCTGTCATCTTAGCCAATCTGAGAGATGTTAAGTGGTACCTCAGAGCTGTCTTAATTTGCACTTTTCTAATCAATAGTAATTTAGAGCATTTTTTCATAGATTAGACATGGCTTTAATTTCTTCATCTGAAAATTGTCTATCCATATTCTTTGACCATTTATCAACTGGGGAATGACTTCAGCAAGCATTTCTTGAGGGCTTACTATATGCCATGTACTGTGCTAAGTATTAGAAATACAGAGAAACATGAAAAACAGGCCTGCCCTCAAGGAGTTTATATTCTAATGAGGGAGACGTGTAAAATATTTCACATGCAAGATGTATATACAGTATGGATAGAAAGTAGGGACATCTAAGTTGCTAGAATGGATAGAATGTCCAGACTCCAGAGTCAGGAAGACTTGAGTTCAAATACAGCTTCAGATACCTACTAGTTGTATGACCCTGAGCAAGTCACTTCACCCTGTTTGCCTCAGTTTCCTCATCTTTAAAATGAGCTGAAGAAGGAAATGGCAAACCACTCCAATACCTTTACCAAGAAAACTCTAAATGGGATCACAGAGTCAGATGCAACTGAAATAAATTAATAACAACACATGGATAACAGGTCATCTTAGAAAGGAGGGAAGGGAAAGATCTTCTACAGAAGCTGGGATGTGAATTGAGCCTTGAAGGAAATCAGGAAGGGGAGGTTCAGAGAGAATATTCTGGCCAGTGCAAAGGCCTCAGTCCAGAGATAGCCCGCTGTGCCCAAGAAATAGCAAAGCCAGTGTTGCTGGATCTTAGAGTTTATGGAGGATAATAGTAAATGATAATAAGAGTGTAAAAATAGTCAAGTTCTAGGCTATTAAAAGCTTTAAATATCAAATAGAGGGTTTTATATTTAATCCCCATAATATCCATCTACCATCAGTCTCTTTTTATGAGAAGTCCCTCAAAAGTCTGGAAATTGCAGGACTCATCCCACATTAAGAAACTAGCCTTGGAATTTTCATATCAGTGCTGGAAGCACCTAAGAATAAAACACGAACTCAGTAGGGAGAGATAGGATTGGCTGAGAGAAGTCAGAAACCTCAGACTTTCCCCCGTTTGCCCCCCCATCCATCCCCAGCAGGCCCATTATCCTGCACACGCTGTTTCAAGAGTGTGCCTCAGGCCAGAGGATGGATTCTATCTTGACTTCAGTCGAAAAGGCCACATATTGATTTTCAGAAATGCTGTTTTTCAGTGAGCTTGTCAATGGACGCTGGGGGCCCTCTGGTACTCAGAGCTGAGAAAGAGCTGACTGCCCATTACCCAGGCTGGGAGCTTGCCCCACTTTGGGGGTGTTGGGCTCGAGGGGAGAGAGGATGACATCATTTCCTGGCTCAGAGGATCAGTCTTTGAGGAGTCGGGGAGTCTGCTCTCAAGGACCATTCTTCGATTCTCAGTGTCGCTGTGGTTGAGCAATGAGATTCCTGGTTTGGATATGCAGAGTCAGGGGGAAATTGATGAGGATCCTGCCAGAGGACACACCATGGAGCTGAGAAGGGAAGCCAATGGGAGATGGGGGCTGGAGTACAGGGGTGAGGGGGTGGTGATGGCTGCCATGATATCCTTGTCTCCTTCAAGTTCAAATCCCACCAGCAGCAGCCCCAAAAAAGTCCACACCAGCAGATAAACTCCTCTAGTCAAGAACTTTCCCAAGATGGCTTAAACTTCACGTCTATTTGGCTTCTTTGCTGAAAGCAATGGGGCTCCTAGAACAACAGGAAGGAGGAGAGAAAGGATCAGCACTGCCTGGTCCAAGGGATCTCAGAGGGGATAAAGATGCCCTTCATCCCACAGGCATGTCCACTAGAGCCTCCCAGAAATGGCCCCACAACTTAGGGGCCGATTGTTGGTCTAACAGGTTTATTTAATTCCCTAGAGTCATGGGGATGGCTCAATTGAGATATCTCTAAAGATAATTAAGAACTCCCTCCCCCACAACTTTCTAGATGAAATTGTTCCTAGAAGGAGTGATGATGAACCTAAGGGGAATCTCTTGAAATCCCAAGGGACCTAGAAACTCTTGGCTTTTCCAATGGTGGCAGATCACCTCTTCCTCCCACTCACCTCCCACCAAAAGAACAACATGATTGCTACTAAGTAACATCACTCGCTTGATAATTAGTATCTCTCCTGGGAGACACTGAAGACAAACATCCTCACCACTATTTGGTTGGAATGATTAACCTTTCTGAATCTCTGAGCAATAATGTACTCTATAAAATAACTTGTTCATCCTTCATTCTCTCTCTTTTTCTTTTTTGAAGTTTTTTATCTTCAAAACATATGCATGGATAATTTGACAACATCGACCTTTGCATAGCCTTATGTTTCATATTTTCTCCTTCTCCCTAACCCCTCCTCTAGATGGCAAGCAATTCAATATATGTTTAACATGTTAAAATATATGTGAAATTCAATGTGTATAGCCATATTTTTACAATTCTCTTGCTACACAAGAAAAATCAGATCTAAAAAAGAAAGTAAATGAGTAAGAAAACAAAATGCAAGCAAACAACAACAAAAAGAGTGAGAATGTTATGTTGTGATCCATCCTCAGTTCCCACAGTCCTCTCTCTGGGTGTAGATGGCTCTCTTCATCACAAGATCATTGGAAGTGGCATCAGTCATCTCAGTTTTGGAAACATCCTTCATTCTCAAAGAGGACCAATGACCAGGAGGGTGATTTTTTTGACTTCTCATGAATTGGATATGAGTGGAGCAGAGCTGTGCAAAGTCATCAGTCTCCCCTTCTAGGGCTAAGGGAAAGGCTGAGCTTTTGGTCTCAGTGTCTTCAGATTTCACATTGATAGGCATTGATGGACCCTTAGTTACAATAATAAAGGCAGATCTTGTATCTTCTTTCAAAGAGCTAACCAGCTATAGATGGCATCAAAAGAATAGAATTCATAATTAGAAGAATTGGGTTCAAGTCTCACTTTATCTACCTCCTGTAATATGATCTCAGCTAAGTCACTTCAATAAGTCAACAACTATTTATTAATAATAGAAGTACAACAGTTGAAACAATCCCTACTCACCAGGAGCTTATTTTCTAATTGGAGACACAAGTGCATATAAAAATATATGCAGCATAAATGTAGAGTTATTCCATAAAATACATGCAAAGTAGTTAAACGTAAGTTTAAGAGAGAATACTAGCAGCTGGGGGATCAAGCAAAGAATCTGGCTGAGCTTGGTGGTTGAGCAAATTAAAGGAAGAGAGAAAATCTATGAGGAAGCGATAAGCATAGTACCTGGTACTCATTAACTAGCACTTAAATGCTCATTGATTTGACTTGAGATAAGAAACTGTAAATTCCAGATACAGGAGGTTAGTGGTGCAAAGATGCAAAATTATGTCTTATATGAGTATCATAGTGAAGGCCATTTGGCTGGATTGCATAGGCAACAGAAACATAGTTCACCATATGAGCTTATAGTTAGGGGTGTGCTGGTCTATGTGTAACAACAGGATCTCAGAAAGAAAATGTACACATGACACATTTTTTAAGATTAATCTGCATCAGGATTTGGAAATGGATTGGTTGCCCATCATTTGGGGAATGACTGCATAAGCTATGGTACGTGAATATAATGGAATATTATTGCTCTATAAAAATGATAAGCAGGCAGATTTCAAAAATCTGGAAAGACTTACATGAATTGAGTGAAGTGAGCAGAACCAGGAGAACACTGAACATAGTAACAAGAAGATTATGGGATGATTAACTGTGATGGACTTGGCTCTTCTCAGCAATGTAGTGATCCAAGACAGTTCTAACAGACTTGGGATAGAAGATGCCATCCTCATTCAGAGAGAACTATGGAGACTGAATGTGGATCAAAGCATAATATTTTCACCTATTTTGTTTGTTTTTTAATTTCTCATGTATTTTTTCCTTTTGGTCTATTTTTTCTTATATGATATGAAAAATGAGGAAATCTATTTAAAATAATTGCACATATTTAATCTATATAAAATTGCTTGTTGCCTTGGGAAGGAGGTAGGTTAGGGTGGGAGGGAGAAAAACGGGGAACAGAAAGTCTTGCAAAAATAAATACTGAAAATGATCTTTATATGTATTTGGAAAAATAAAATTCTATTGAGAAAAAAATAAATGAAATGAAATGTTTTCCAAGTTAAAAATATTAATTTGCATCATTAACATTTTTCTCCATCACTTTGTAAAGTCTAGACAATAATAAAAAACAAACAATAACTCAAGCCCTGATTTGTAATGTTTGTTGATTTCCAAAGTGTAAATGCTCCCACTGGAAATTTAACAATCAGATTGAAGAGACAAAATGAGCCAGCTACAGCATATTCACATTATCCTCAAAGCCTTTTCAACTTGGAAGACCCTTCTAGATCCTGAACTCTGTTGACTCTAGGAAGGTACTTCAGAGGAAGAAGTACAGAACAATAGAAACACTATGTTAACACTAGAATTTGGAGACTTGGGAGTTTGGAAACTCAATTCTGATACTTGCTACCTGTGTGACCTTGAGCAAGGCATTTCCCTTCTCTAGGTCTCAGTTTCTTCCTATTAAAATGGGGATGGAAAGTAGACTAAATCACCCCTTCCAATTCTGTTTCTGTGATTCCAACATTATGTAAAAGTGTTGGTGTGGGGAAACAAATACAAAAGTAACTAATTCTAAATTAGTTCAGAGGAAAGGACAAAACATACGTCTGGTCTGAGACATTCAAGAGGAAAGAGATCACTTTAATGTAGGAAAATCAGAGAAATCTTCATGGAAGAGAGGGTACCTGATCTTTACTTGAAGGAAAGGATGATTCTTTTCAATTCATTAAGCATTTATTAAACATTTTTTTACTGGGCTCTGAGATGTTAAAGACAAAAATGAAAAAGTTCTTGTCCTTAAGGAGTTATCACTTGCCTAAGGGAAACAAAATATCAATGGAGATGTTAACAGAATAGTATGTAAAGTCATTTGGAGTATATGAGGGGGAGACATTAATGAATGGGCAAATCGGGGATGTCTTCTTATAGAAAGTAGTAATTAAACCTCATTAATAGCAGGAAATCTAACAAGTTCTAGGGAGAATTTCTGAGGATGGAGGCATAATGGAAGTCAACTGCATTGAGGTGAGAATGGAAACAATGGTAATGGCAGAAGTCACCAAATGAAAATAGGTATGGAGTGAAGGAGAAGAGAAGAAAAGAAGAAGAGAAGAGAGGAAAGGGAGAAAAGGATAAGAGGGGGGAAAGAGGGGAGGGAAAAGAAAGGAATAGAAAGGAGAGGGGTTAAAATTAAAGCAAAGAGAAGGGAGAGGGGAGAACTTTGGGGTATGCCCAGTTTTAGGAGGCAGGAAGAAGGGTCAATGAAGAAGTTACAAAATAAGGCATTCTTGAGGGAGGAGAGCCAAGGATGTAGCCTTGTGGGGTCTCTTTCTTGAAACATCAAGAAAGAAGGTTGATAATTGGTTTCAAATGCTTCAGAAATCAAGAAGCATGAAGTTTTAGTTCATTGAACTTAGTGATAAGGGGTTTATTAATGATTGGAGAAGAGGAGAACATTGTTTTCTCTCTTTCCTTAAGATATTTCTGGCTTCTGCAGATGGCTCTCATTAGAGTAGGATGCACAGTTGATCTTTGGACTGGGAGTTTAGGTCCCTCCCAGAATTACCTTTCATTCATTTAGGAAGATTCCTTTGATCAGGGGACTCCAGGATTTTCACACTGCCTGAATTCCAAGCACAGCTTCTTTATCTTCAATGCATGTGGAATCTTCTAAGAGTTTGAGAAAGGGATAATTGGCTTTGAGCCCCAGGATGAAGGCCTGTCAATGGTATTGATTGGGGGCCCCCGGTTTGGCCTCCTTAGAAGCATTACAAAGAGTGGAAGAGATGGGTCTCTGATCTCTGGGAGCAAGCAGTCTCATGCTGTGTCTGAATGTTGAATGTTTGCTCAGTAAAGACTTGGTCACCCCAGAGAAAATAAATAGCTTCTCTTCCCCAACCAGTCTCCTGGAGCAGGACTAGTAAACAGTGGCAATATTTTTACAATGCTAGCTTGACTGTTTCCTTTCTTCTCTTTCCTCCTTACTGCTGTGACCTTTGCTGATCCCCAAATAATCTTCTTTCCTCTTCATTTTGGGACCTTTGAGCTCAAGTTATCCCCAAAGATGCCAGTCCCTTTACAAAACCGATGAGATCTACTGTTTTGCTTCTCCCAAGTGGGCCAAGCTAATGATTACCAGATTAATCTTCCTAAAACAGTGATTTAATCAAGTCAATTCCATAGCCTCAAAAACCTTCAATAGAGCTCCATTACCTACAGAAAAAGAAAAAAAAAAGTCTAAATCTTTTCACCTGGATTTTAAAATCTTTTCCAAGGTAGCTCAGTGAATGAAGCTTTCCAACTTCATCACTATCAAAGTGTTTTATTTTCTTTAAACATGCTTCATTTTTTTTTCTGCCTTCATGTCTTTGTTCATATATCTCTCCTGCCATCAATTATCTTCTCTGCCATCCCAGCTTTTTACCTTCAAGGCCCAGATCAAATTTCAAGTTGGAAATCCTCTCTTGCTCTAAATATTGTAGAGGTGTTCTTGTTGAGCTAATATAGGGTTTCTTGGCTTTTCTTTTTTGTTCATAGATCCCATTCCCTAGTGTGAGGAAATCTCTAGACCCATTCTCAGAGGATGTTCTCAATATAGAAAATAAATACATAGGATTAGAAATAAAATTAATTATAGGAAATACAATTTTTAAAATATTATTTAAATGATAAAAACATTCAATTATTAAAGGAAAAAAATAGTTCATGGACTCCAGATTTAGAAGTCCTAGACTAACTGGCCTCTGACGTGCCTTTTAAAGCTAACATTCCAGTCCAATACATTTCTACACACTTAAGTCTGTTACCCTTCTTAGGGATATTTATAAAGAGCAAAAATAATGATCACTACTGACATTTATACAGTGCTTTCAGGTTTTCCAAACCAGTTACCTACTTAGGAGGCATCTAGGTGTCCCAGGCGATAAGAGTGCTGCACCTGGAATCAGGAAAACCCAAAGCTGAAATCTGACCTCAGACATTTATGATTTAAGCAAATCATTTAGCTTCTCTCTGTCTCAGTTTCTCCAACTGTGAAATAGGGATAATAGCATCCTTCTCCCAGGATTGTTGTGAGGCTCAAATAAGATAATATTTGTGAAGTTCTTAGCACAGTGTCTAGCACATAGTAGCCAATGAATGCTTGTTCCCCCTTCTCTACCATGTATCTAGTTCTGTGCTGCGTATAGAGAATACAAAGACAACAAGGAAAAATGTGTCTGTCCTCAAGGAACTTACATTCTCCCAAAGGGAATCACAGACACAGAAAAATTAAATACAAGATAGATACAAAATAAAGTGATTTGGGATATAAATATAGATATAAATGAGTAAATGAATAAATAAATGGATAAACAAATAAATGAATGAATATAAATAAATAAAAGGGAAAGAGACTGGGATTAGAAGGGGACCACGTAATCCTAAAAAGACCTCATGTAGGAGGTGGTATTTGACTTAAGTTAGAGATTCCAAAAAGCAGAAAGATTCAGAGAGAGAGTATTAGACCTGGGGGCAGCAGTCTGGAGATCCATAAACCCTTCTTCCTTCTTTGGTCATTCCAATTGAAAAGTATTTCTCACTCTTTTGGACTCCTAGACAGATTTTATTTTTTTCTCCTCTCACATGTTTTGGACTGTGGTTGTGTCCACGTTACCCCTCCCTCATTGGATTGCAAGGAGGATAAGGATGAGAGATGGAGTGGGGAGAGTCCATTCATATCTGTGTTTTCCCTCAGACATTTGTTCTACCTAATGACACATCTCAGTCTGCCCCACTGCTTGTGACCTTCTCTCCTTCCTCCCTTCCCTCCTCCTCCAGACACAACCACACTGTACTCCATGAAAGAGCTGGGAGATGACTTCTTTCAGTTTTTCTTTTATTCACATTTCACCCTAAACAGAATGGAGAAAGAGATAAAGCTGATTTTTGTACTCCCTAGCTTCTCTTTGACATTTTCATTCTTTTCAGGTTCCCTGTCTATAATAATATATGTAATTTAGCAATCCCATTCACACTAAATCATTAGGGACTTAATTCCAGTACCCTTCTCTAAGATATTTATTTTTAAAAGAGTAAAAATGATGATCACTAGCATTTAAATAATGCTTTAAAGTTTTCCAAACTATTTACATACATTATCTCATATATATGCCTCATTAGCAATAGAGCATGGCACCTGGTAAATAATAAATGCTTTTTTTCCATTCATTCCTTTCATCTTGTTTGAGCCTTACAATAATTCTGTGAGTCGAGTACTACTGGTGTTACTATTCTCATTTTATAGAAGGAAACTGAGACTCAGAGAGGTTAAAGTTGTTTACCCATGATAAGGAAAAAGATAATGTTCAATCAAAAAAAATGAGCCTCCAGTGATAAATTTCAAACTACAATCTATCCTTTCTTTCCTCCATTCCTCTCTCCCTTTTCCTTCCTTCTTTCTTTTCTTTTTTCCCTTTCCTTTTCTTTCTTTTCTTCCTTCCCTTCCTTCTTTTTTGTTCCTTCTTTCCTTCCTTTCTTCCTTATTTACTTTCTTACTTACTTCCATTATTCCCTTTTTTGTACTCTAGTCTTGTCAAACTAGATTGCTTGCCATTTCTAGGTTATCCAACATTCTCTGCTCTCTTTCCTGATCCTTTGATTATACTGTTTCCTCTGCTTAAAATTCTCTCCTCCATTCTTACCCTCTTCTCTGACTGTCCTTACTTGCCTACCCTTCAGGCCCATAGGTTCAAATTGACACTCAGTTACTAGCTAGATCAAAGCTTCTTAAACTGTAAGCCATGACCCTTATTGGGTCACATAACTGAATGTAGGTTCATGAATTTATGATTTATTATCAATAAATATTTGATTTGCATGCCTGTTATATACCTATACTCAGGGTGGAGTACAAATTTCTCTGGCAAAAAGGGATCAGGAGTTAAGAAGCCCTGATCTAGATAGCCATGGGTCATAGGTCCCATGTGGTATAATGGGCTAATTCTGGGTTTAGAGTCAAATGATCCTGTGTTTGAACTCTAGCTCACCTGTAGGATCTTGGGCAAATCATTTAACCTTTCTGTGTTCTTCAGTTTCTTCATCTGCAAAATGGGGGAGTTGACTAAATGATCTCTAAGGTCCCTTTTAATGCTCTCACTAAAGAATACCATCATCCCATGAAATCAATAGCTTCTCTGATCTACAGTTGCTTCATCTGTAAAATGGAGATAAAAATGCCTAGAGTACCTATATCATGGGCTTGCCTTAGGATTTAAGTGAAATAGAAATGAATAAAGCTCTTGGCAAAAACTTAAGGCTCTATAAAATCTCAGTTTGGAATAATAGTGCCTAAGCTCCATGTTGACAGCATTAAAACTAAAGCCATGTTTTATTTATCTATTTTCTCTATCCCTTTGCTCATAGCAGGGGTTTAACAAATAATTTACTGAGTGAATGAATGAATAAATAAAGGGGAAAATGCAGTGTTTTAGTGAAGAGACCACTTGAATCTAGAGTTAAAGGCCATATATTTGAAACCTGGTTTTTGCTTATTACTGGCTGTTTGAACTTGGACAAATCATTTATCACCTCTCTGGGCCTTGGTTTCCTCATCTATAAAATGAATTCTAAGGTATCTTTCAGTTCTAAAATTAAAATCCTATTTTTTTAGAAGCTGAGTTGTGATCCATGCCTCAAATCCTATGCTTTTGGAAAGCAACTTAATCTGCCTGTTCATGAGGTCAGCCCTGAAAACTTTTGGCAATACTAAGTCTCTTTTCAGGGAAATCCAGCCAGTGGGGGCTTAGAGTTTTCATCTTCCTCCAAAGAATCTTGATTCTGCTAAATGCTTTGCCTACTGTGGGGTAAGACACCTCTCCCACCTCAGCCCCCACAAACACACCCAGGGTTATATTTTAAGACTTGATTTCTGTGAATTTGGGAGTCTTTAAGTGCAAGAGAAATGCTGTAGAATTGAGGAAGTCTGTTACTAACTTGGCCTCAAGTTAACTATTCATCACTGATGAAATGAAGTGAATCTCTCCCTCCTGGGAACTTCCAGAGAATTATGTGACCCTTTCTGTGTCTTGCCTTGATGACACCATAGTGATTTTTTCCTGACAAAGATGTGGAATTTTTTTTATTGGATTTCCAAGGACTTGACAGAAACTGAAATCCCATGCAAATATTTTTGTTAAACAGCCAGCCACCAGAGCTAGAGTGGGTATTTTCACAGTTTTTTCTTGGAGTTGTAACTAAGGGGGGATAGGGGGGTGGGGGTGAGGGGCTTCCATTTCTGGGAGCACATAGGGGAAGTTAGCTTCTCCCAAGTCTCTTATGCAGGGAGCCCTGCCTGAAATACTTGAGACCCTCTTTTGCTGATCTAACCCACCATTGGAAGGTAAACACATGGGGATGCAAGAAAAATGCATGCAGCTGCTTTACTGGAAATCAGAGGGCTGAAGGCTATTTCTGGGCCAGTGTCTCTGAATGGGAGTTGTGCTCTCAGTGTGAGAGGCTGGTCTGAAGGGCCCTACTGTACAGGGCGTGCAGTGAAAGAAATGCTATTGATTTTCATCTCAGAGAGTTACTGAAAACCAAAAGGAAGAGGGGAGCAAGGCGGGAGGGGCGGGTGTATTTCCAGGTAGAGTAAAACTGAGATAAGATGACTGCAGTCTGGGAGGGAACTGGGGGGTGAGGGAGGAAGAGGGCAGCCTTGTTCTCTGACTGTGTTCAAAACTTTTATAATTGGGCACCAGCAAACTTCGGGGAAGTAGTTGAGTTTGTTTTCCAGGAAGAGATAATGAATGTTGAAACCTCTTTCTTGTGGCTTGCTTTCATCACATGGCTTTTAAAGTAGACGTCAGGCAGGCTTTGCTTCGTGTTAAAGCAAAGTCTTGGTAACCAACCACTCCCTTTGAACTCCTCAGCCTGAGAGAAGGGTCTCGAGTGACAGCTGCTCCCATCTCCCACCTGGAAGGGGCTCCCAGACACCCTGGGGAGGAGGCTCCCTCCATGCAGAGCTCAGCCTTTCCAGTCCATTCCAATTCCACAGAGGCCCTCTCTCTGATGGGAGGTCATCCAATGTTTTTTCCAACAATTTTTCCCTTCAATAAGAGATGAGAATGAAGGAAATTATAATCACAGACTACTGTACTAGCCGGTCATTAAGAGTAAGTTTCAAAATAGTCATCGGTCCACGTTGGCATAAAAATTCTGTCCCTGGGGCAGTTAGATGGCAGAGTGGATAGAGCACCAGCCCTGAAGTCAGGAAGATCTGAGTTCAAATCTGGTCTCAGACATTTAACATTCCCTAGCTGTGTGACCCTGGGCAAGTCACTTAACCTCAATTGCCTCAGGAAAAAAAAATTCTGTCCCTGGCCCATATCAGATATAAGAGAAAAGGAAATCCACCCTCCTTTAAAAAAAAAAATAAGATTAATGGACCATTCATTGATCTTCTGAAGAATTGAGAATCATAGATCATCAAAAAATTTGGGCTGAAAAAAAAGGTCATTTAATCCTTTTCATTTTACAGATGAAGAAATTGAATTTCAGAGTGGTCATAGGATCATGGATTTATAGTGGAAGGAACCTCAGAGGAGATAAAGGTGAGGAAATTGAGGGTTAGGTAGTTAAGTGACTTGTTTAAGATCACACAGGGAGGAACACAAGATTATGGATCCATAAGAGATATTTTTAATCCAAACATCTGTTTGATGAGGAAACTGAGGCAAGCAAAGGTAGGTCAAACAATCTGCCCAAGTATCAGAGTCCAGTTCTTCCCCCTCTAAAGACATTGCTTTCATTGGCTCTTCCTCTGATGGTCCCAGTTTTTATCTCTGGAGTGGCACAGAGTGAGTTTGATGCTTCTTTCACATAAAATCCTTTCAAGTAAAGACAGTCACCATGTTCCCTCTAAAATGTCTTTTCTAAGTTAATCTTCCTTGCTTCCTTCAATTAATCTTTACAGAATACAAAATATGATTTGCCCCAGTTTCTTTTTGCTAATTTTAAGAATAATTTATTTTTTAAAACTTTTTATTTTCAAAACATATGCACAGATAATTTTCAATATTCACCCCTGCAAAACCTTGTGCTCCAAAATTTGTTTTCTCTCTCCCTTCTCCCACCCCCTCCTCTAGATGGCAAGTAATCCAATATATGTTAAACATGTGCAATTCTTCTAAACATATTTTCACAATTATCATGCTGCACAAGAAAAATCAGATCAAAAAAGAAAAAAATTAGAAAGAAAACAAAATGCAAGCAAACAACAACAAAAAAGGTGAAAGCACTATGTTGTGATCCACATTCAGTCCCCATAGTCTTTTCTCTACATGCAGATGGCTCTCTCCATCATAAATCGATTGGAATTGGCCTGAATCACCTCATTATTGAAAAGAGCCAAGTCCATCAGAGCTGATCATCACATAATCTTGTTTTTGCTGTATACAATGTTCTCTTGGTTCTGCTCACTTCACTTAGTATCAGTTTAAGTAAGTCTCTCTAGGTCTCCTTCTCTGAAATCATCCTGCTGATCATTTCTTATAGAACAATAATATTCCATTCATATATCATAATTCATTCAACCATTCTCCAGCTGATGGACATCCACTCAGTTTCCAGTTTTTTGCCATTAAAAGGGCTGCTACAAACATTTTTGCACATGTGGGTCCCCTTCCCTATTTTGTGATCACTTTGGGGTACAGACCCAGTAGTGACACTGCTGGATCAAAGGGTATGCACAAGTTTGAAAGCCCTTTGTTGTCCCCAGTTTCTATAAGCAGTGGTAGAAACAGGAATAGTCTGATCTGCTGTATCTTTTTTTATTTTCTTTTTCTTCTTCTGCCCCAATTCCCATTCATTTAGTTTTCTAGAAGTAAGACAACTAATTTACATTCTCACTGCCCTGAATTAAGCCTGCTTCCAAGAAGCTCTCTGGGCATAAGCACTTACCTCATTTTTCTCAATGCTTCTCCAAACGTTTGTTCTGTTTCTCCTTCTCTTATTGATGTCAACAAGACACAGTATGTCAGAAGGTGTTGGAATGGAGTCAAAAAAGCTGGATTTGACCCCTATTTCAGCCACTTGCTATTTGTGTGACTGGGCAAAGCACTTCTCAGGACTTCAGTTTTCTCACTGATAGAATGAGAAGTATTTGAGTTCAGTGACTTCTAAAGGTTCATTTCATCTTTAAATCTATGAACAGGAGCTACAGCACAAATATCTATAGGGGGCCTTGTACATAACACAGTGCCTGGCATATAATAGGCCCTCAATAAATGCTTGCTGACTGATTGAATGATTGTCCTAGTAACTATGGGGAATAAAAAAGACTCTATCCTCAAAGAGCTTAGAATCAAACAATAATTACAATCATTACAGCAAATCTGGTGTCTGAAGAGATTCTTTTAAAACTAGGGGTAGCTTCTGAGGCTTTCCTAGTCTGTGACTTTGTCACCATCCAGAATTATAACTAGGTCAGGGATCTTAGTCTTGACCCCAAGATATGAAATACAGATGATTAGAGTCACAGACAGAACCATCCTGAGCTTCCTCCCTCCTCCTGTTAGTGGTATTAACCTTATCTGGGGATGTGTTTCCTTTCCTGACCTTCTCTTCCTCCTCATAGCCACTAACCCTCAGCAGCCCAGAACTCTTGAAGTATCCTGAGCTATTACATACTTCCTCCTCCCCATACACACTCCCTCTTTTTTTAGATATAAACATTAATAATTATAACTCTTCCACTAACTCCACCCATCAAAATTTGGTCAATGGGGATTCTGGTCTCTTTTCTCTCTTCCTTCTTTAAATGTCAGAGACAAGTTTCTGGTCTGTCTTCTAACACAATCAACTTACTCTGCCCTCTTGTTTAGGGGGAGTAGATTCTACCCTGTTGTGACCTCTGGGCCTTTTGGTAGCTTTCCAAGTTATTACAGTCAAAATCTGGGAGTTTTCCCACAGTCTGTCAATGTCAGGTCTGACTGACCCTAATCAGCAGACAAACATGATAGCAGGACTTCATTATCCATACTCTTTAACTTAGAGATCCCACTGTTAGACATACACCTCAAGGAGGCAAAACACTGAAAGAAAAAGAGAATATACACAGCAGACTTTTTGTGGTAATAAAGAATCAGAAATCTGTCCATTGATCAGGGAATGCTTAAACAAGTTAAGGTACGTAAATATAATGGAATATCATTAGTCTCATCCTATTACCCACTTCTCCTAGCTAGCATTTATAATATAATCATAATATAATATATAATAATATAAGCACTTTTTAAGGCTTGCAAAACTCTTTGCAAATGTAATCTCATTTGGTCCTCACAAGGATTCTGTACTATTAATTCCACTTTACAGATGAGGAAGCAGGCTGAGAAATAATTGACCTGCCTAGGGTCATACAGACAGTTAAAAATCTAAGGCAAGATTTGAACTTAGGTCTTCCTGAGTCTTTATAACTCCAAATCAAACTTTATCCACTGTACCATCTAACCACTGGCATGCCATTATAAAACTCTAGAAGGCCTAAGTTTGGAAAGTTTCCTCTTAAAAGTAAACACTTAGGTCCTATTTCACCGCATCAAAAAAAAATTTAATTTTTTTTACCATTTCCAATGAGATAATCAGAACAATGCATTAAAAGCTGTGGGGATATTGCATCACCACAACTCACATCATTCAAGGTTAACAATTTCCTTCCTCTCCCATTTAGGGAGCAGAAATCACCCTTTCAGACTGCTCACATTAAACTTCAGTCTTCAAGCCAAAACAATGGATCTTAGCTCTCTAGGAATGATTCAAAAATGCTGATTTACCAAGTCAGCCCTTCATAGGAATCCAAAGTCAACCAATGATGGGCAGGAGCCACTGGATACTCAAGAAATCAGCTAGTAAGTCTGCAGGAAGTGTAGCAACTCCTATATCATGTTTCTGCTGCTGTGTTTGGTTCCCAGGCCCTCGGGGAGAAGGGATTTGAATGTATTGACTAGAATTGGTAATGCTCCTGGAATCCATATGGAAGTTGTCATTTCATTGAGGCTCATTTTTCTCACCCTGTAAAATAGAGATAACAATATCTGCATTACTTACCTAACAGAGCTGTTGTGAGAGAGACATTTTGTAAGCCTCAAATAGAAGCTTTTGGTCTCAGTAGAAAAGGGAGATGACAGAAGGAAGGCAGAAATGAAATGAAATGTCACTAGCAGATGTGGATAGGTTCAAGGAAATATCCTGATCTGGCAAAAATATGTGCAAGTTGGAGAGTAAATAATCTGTCTGCAAGATTAAACTTCAAATATGACAAAACTGGAAATACAGTGGGTCCCTATTGACTGGTGAATGGTTGAACAAATTGTGGCATGTTAATATAATGTAATGCAATTGTTGCATTGTAAGAAATGACACTATGAGGAATCCAGAAAAACAAGAAAGATTTTTACAAACTGATGCATAGTGAAGTAAACAGAACCCAGAGAGCTTTATATACAGAGAATAATAATGTAAGTAAGTGAAAAAGAAACATTAACAGGAAGCAGGATTCTGTAACCAGTCCAAGAGATTAGGCAATGAAATGCACCTTTCTTCTTTGCTTAGTAGACCATAGGTACAGAATAATACAGGCACAATCAGATAAGATGACTGTTGATTTTGCTTTGTTTTACGAGAAGGATTAATTGGAAGGAGGGAGGGGAGGGCATATGTGGAAATGACTGTAATGTAAAAAACAAAAGGCTGCAATAAAATCTTTTTTTTTCTAACTTTAAACACTTGATTTCTATTTTTCTTGGATTTTAAGTTCATCTTTCTATGAATAAGTCTTCACTAACTCAAATTCAAGTTCTAGTTACCTATCTGATGTCTCCCTTCTGGGGCTCAATCTCATTATCTCTTAAAATGAGACATCTGGGAGGTTGAACACTACTATATAATTGTAATGCCTTATCTTTGCCCCAGAGGAAAGCTCTAAATGCTATGATCCTATGAGATTACTATGAGTCAGTGGGCTCAGTAAATAAAGCCTTTGGGATGCCAAGGAAGCCAAAGTCACATCCCATTGTGAGTCAGCTGGCTTCATCAGGTTCTTCAGGCCTGACCCACAGAAAATCAGAGGTCTCTATAGAAAAAAAGCATCAGGGTTGAATTCATAGCAGTTCTCACATGTAAAGGAAAAGCCCTTGGTAAGAGTGTGAGCAAGCAATGGTCAGTCACCAGGAGTGTTATCTTTGTATGGGAAAGAAGAAAGGTTATTGGTTTGCTTCCAAGGCTGACTTAGTCTTGTGCTCAGGATCCTAGAAACAGTCATTAAGTAGAGCTGAGATTGACTAACCATTTCCTGCTCCATCATTGAGATACCAGGAAAGCAAGTGTTCTTATCGGAGTTCTATCCCCACAGGAACCCACCAGTTCTGGACAGGATCTCTTCCAAAGTTCTGTTTATTGTCAGCTTCCAGCCCAGCTGGGAAGACTGAGAAAGCAGTGGAGTAATCAGAGAAGCAAAGATCTCAAATGGTTAGAAACATCAATTCAATTCATTTTATTATTTTATTAAATGCCCATTGTGTCCCAGGCACAGCTAGATATAGCTGTGGATAAGAAAATTTTTTAAAAATGAAAATAGTCCCAGTTCTCAACTCACATTCTAATGAAACACCAAATTTATCCCTTCACCCAAATCTGGCTGTGTCCCTGCAGAATGCGGGTGGCATTGAGATATAGCCAACAGGAAAGATTGCATATTCCGCACTGTGTTTATAATTTCCTTACCAAGATGATGAGGTATGAATGAGTAAAAGGGTAGCAAAAGTCTAGATGAAGATTCCTTAGACTGAAACCATCTAGTCCATCCTTCTGCCTCCTGTCTATCAGGTCTGTCCTTAACCATTTGTTGGTCAAATGGTACAAAAGGAAAAGTGCTGATTGTGGAGTCAAAGGACCTGAGTTCAAATTTTGCCTCCAAGTTTTCCTACATGTGAGAACATGAGCAAATCGCTTTGCTTTGACCCTCAGTTTCATCATAAGCTCTCCAGGATTCTATTTCTTCAACTGTAAAATGAAGTGGATTGGACTAAATGGCCTTTGGAGCTTCTTCTACCATCTACCACCTTAGGTACTGATTCTATTTTTAGGACTCACATGGTAATAGAGTTCACTTTCTGAGTAGACCTCTTTTGGATGCTTGGGCAGAAATGGGTTTTAGTAGTTTGTTGTTGCTCAGTCATGTCCTCTGGATCATAGCCCTGTCCATGAGGCTTTCTTGGCAAAGATACTGGAGTGGTTTGCCATTCCCTCCTCCAATAGATTAAGATAAACAGAGGTTAAGTGTTGGAGGCCACATTTGAACTCAGGTCTTCCTCATCCCAGACTCATCACTGGACCCACTGCACCACTAATTGCCTCCCTAGGCTTTAGCAGGAGTAACCAAAACACTTAATCCCCAAAGCTTTAGGGCAGAGGAAGCAAATCTGGATGATCAATCTGATGAATGATTATAGAGAAGACTAGAGATCACACAGTCCAAGACAGTCCATTATACAGATTGATCAATCTACCAGCATTTATTAAACAATTACAATATATTAAATGATAAGAATACAAATACAAGCACACAAACATACAAACAAAACAATCAACATACTAACATTCTAATGGGGGAAGATAACAGACAACACAAAAAAGGAAGTATAAAAAGGTTGTGAGGAGAAAAAGTAGAAGATACCAGAGAACACCCTAGTGGGAAATGAAGAGACTGCGGGTCTGAGTGCCCTCCTTAAATGCGGATACTGGGAGGAGAGGATCCCAGGCAGAAGGTACTTCTGAGCTGTGAGTTGCAAAACACTGAAGTGATCTTCCAGAGTTAAAAGGTTTCTGGAGCATAATGGAAAAATCCATAGTGCAGCCTGGTGAAGTTGTTGTTTGTCCTTCATTCTCAAAAAGGATCATGAAATCGGAGAGGGGATGCCATGATGTGCAAGTGATTTGGATTTTAGTGAAGGGCTGTGCAAGGTCACCTACCTCACTTTCCCTTCCGGAGCCATCTGGGTCCAGTGGCAAGATATATATCAGGATGTCTGGAGATGGCTCTGGATGAAGTAGGAGACTTTGATCTTTTTAAGCTTAAGTCCTTATCAAATCTCAGTTTGACTGAGGCAGCATCCATTCAGTGATTAAGGTAAGGTAGCAGTGAGGCAAAGAATCTCCTCTTTAACCTAGTCAAAAAAAAATCTAAATAAATACATAAATAAAACTGGGAGGGGAAAACCCTCAGGGTTTCTTATCATCAGAAATGATAATTTCTGATGGGAATTTGGTTGTGGTTTGAGACTAAGCACATTGGCAAATCTGGAGTCTCTCCTCCTAAACCTATCCCCAGTTTGGCAGGAAAAGGTCTCTTCTTTAAAAAAAAAAAAATATATATATATATATATATACACATAGTATTTCATTTTTCCAAATACATGTGAAGATAGTTTTCAGTATTTACTTTTGCAAAACCTTGTGTTTCAGATTTTTCTCCCTCTCTTCCTCAAGACAGCAAGCAAGCTAATATAAGTTAAACATGCATAATTCTTCTAAATATATTTCCATATTTGTCATACTGAGCAAAAAAAATCAAAAGAGAAAAAAAAACACAAGAGAAAAAAAAACTAAGCAAATAACCACTAACAAAAAAGTGTAAATACTATGCTTTGATCAACATTCAGTATCCATAATTCCCTCTCTTCTTGCAGATGGTACTTTCCATCCCAAGTGTATTGGAATTGCCTTGGATCGCCTCATTGTTTAAAAGAGGCAAGTAAATGGGTCCCTTCTTCCTGCTGGTCCAAAGTAACTGTCAAGTTGAGCATGCCTGGGATGAATATTTAGGAGCCTCACTGGGGACACAGGAAGGATATGAATATGATAGCTCCAAGAAATATGAAACTCCTACAAACCTGCTTTCACTGACATTGGGAAGCTGGTGCCCTGCTAGACTGGATGCTTCCACCAATGCTCCTGTTTCTTCATCAGCTTGGAAAGGTAACTCTTTGCTACCAAAGAAATTTTGTCAGCCTAGGTTTGAGGTCTTCATGCTTGGGTGGAAGTCAAGGGGAGAGACAGGGGAGAGAGAAGAGTGAAATATCAGCTTGTGCTTCACATGGCTCCATTTCTCTCCTCCTTACCCAGTGCCACAGTCTAATTAGAGAGACTTCAAAGACCATCTATTCAACAAGAATCTGTTCTACCCTATCCCTGACCAGTGTTTCATTTTGTCCTTGGTTTTCTTCAAGATTCAATTCAGATTCTTCCTGTTACAGAAGGTCCATTTCAATTACTAGACTCAAATCTAGCTTCAAACAGTTACTAGAATGTGACAGGTCAATTTCTGTTTGCCTCAGTTTCTCATCTTTAAAATATGGATTCTTTCCAGTATTGTTGTGAGAGCCAAATAAAATAGTAATTATAAAGCATCTAGTGCCATGCTTGACATATAGTAAATACTATATAAATTTTATTCATATTATTATGATTACGTGTAAACTATTATTTATGCACATGTTGTCTTCCCCAACAGAATGGAAAATTCTTGAGGTCAGGGGCTGTCTTTGTTTTTCCTTTGTATTTCCAGTGCCTGGTATGCAGTAAATACTAAGTAGAAAGGAAAGAAGGAATCTTTGCAATCATTTATTAAGTATCTACTATGTGCTATACACTGTATTTAATGCTTTACAAATATTACTTCATTTGATCCTCATAATAACACTGAAGTGATCTTCCAGAGTTAAAAGGTTTCTGGAGCATAATGGAAAAATCCATAGTGCAACCTGGTGAAGTTGTTGTTGTTTGTCCTTCATTCTCGAAAAGGTTATGATTATACCTGTTTTACAGTTGGTGAAACTGAGGCAGGTAGAGACTAAATAACTTATACAGAATCATACAACTAGTTAAGTATCTGAGACTAGAGATGAACTCAGGTCTTCCAACTTCAGATATCCATCTAATAATAATAAAAGTAAAATTTACACTTAGAAAAATATATGTTTGTATATACATAAAAGAGAAGACATTTAAGAATAACATATATAAATTATACATGTAGAACCCATATCAGATTGCTTGCTATCTTGGGGAGGGGAGAGTGAAGGGAGAAAGGCAGAAAAAAATAGAAATCAAAATCTTATAAAATTAAATATTGAAAACATTTTTTAAAATTAAATTAGATCTTAAGAATTACATAGGTACATATATATGTATCTATGTGTGTGTATTCATAATATATACACATATGTGTCTGTATATTATGTATCTGTGTATATATTTTATATGTGTATATATGTATATGTATACACACATACATATAGAATTTCCTTAGGTATTATCTTTTCTTTCCTTAGGCTTGCTTATAGACATCTAAGATATATCTTGATGGCATCAAATTTTAGAAACTTTGACTCCTAAGTTTGCATTGGTGACTCTCAGAAAGCTGATTACTTTTGGTCACTCTCCCAATAAGGAAAAAAAGGGAGGCTATGGAGGCAGAAAAATTGAAATATGTTTGTCTCTTCCACGTTGTGCCTTTCCCCATCATGGTTTCAGCATAAGAAATTAAATTAAATGTGTGGTAGTCTCAAATTAAATTAAAGACTGGTGGGTGGTACTGGACAGTTTAGACAGGGATCAGAATAAAAGCTTTGGTTTTGGTGTCAGGTGGATAGGAAGTCCTGCTGCCCTCATGTCCTTTCTCTTGCCAAGAGAGAGGTGATAGTTGGATGTCAGCGGGGTTGGAAGATGGGGTGACCAATCCCTGCTTTTTTAGAGGTTCTCACAGAGATGTAACTAACCCAACTCAAAAGGATATTAGAATATGAGGGCTATGGACAGCAATAGCCTTCTTACACCTTATTTCCTCTACACACACACACACACACACACACACACACACACACACTCCCTGCCCAATAATCACCCTTATGTACTCCAATCTAGTGACAAGGGTTTCCTTACTGTTCCTCAAACAAGACACTGCATCTCATGACTGGACTGGCCTTCACCTGGAATTCTCTCCCTCCTCATCTCTGCATCCTGGTTTCCTTCAGGTCTCAGCTAAGCTGAGAAAAGTTTCTTCTGCAGGAAACCCTTCCCAGTCCTCCATTATAGATTTTATTTGTACATAGTCATTTGCACATTGCTTCCTCCATTATATCATGAGCTCCTTGAGAGCAGAGACTAGTAAATCCTTAGTTCTTAGCACAGTGCCTGGAATAGAGTAGCTGCTTAATAAATGTTTGGTGACTGATTACCTTCTCAGTGTGAATACTACCTCCACATTTGTAACTTATAGCCTTAGAGAGTTTACTCAGAGCACCCTAAGATGAGACAACATGTGTCTGAGATAAGACTTGAACCTAGATCTTTCTAAGGGTGAGAGACCCCCATCCTGCTTTCTATCCACTATGCCAGGCTGCTTTCTCAGTCAAGTTTTAAATATATTAAATTTTGTTAACATTAGAAATGTAGGCAAAAAATTAAGACAGCTCTGAGGTACTACTACACACCTCTCAGATTGACTAAAATGACAGGAAAAGATGATGAATGTTGGAGAGGATGTGGGAAAACTGAGACACTGATACATTGTTGGTGAAGTTGTGAACTGATTCAACCATTCTGGAGAGCAATTTGGAACAGCATAGTCTTTGAGCATACAAAGAGTTATCAAACTGTACATATCCTTTGACCCAGCAGTGTTTCTATTGGGCTTATATTCCAAAGAGATCTTAAAGGAGGGAAAGGGACCCACATGTGCAAAAATGTTTGTGGCAGCCCTTTGTGTAGTGGCTAGAAACTGGAAACTGAATGGATGCCCATCAATTGGAGAATGGCTGAATAAATTATGGTATATGAATGGTATGGAATATTATTGTTCTATAAGAAATGACCAGCAGAATGATTTCAGAGAGGCCTGGAGAGACTTGCATGAACTGATGCTAAGTGAAATGAGCAGAACCAGGAGATCATTATACATGGCAACAACAAGACTACATGATCAATTCTGATGGACGTGGCTCTTTTCAACCATGAGGTGATTTAGACCAATTCCAATAAACTTGTGATGGAGAGAAACATCTGTATCCAAGAAAGGACTATGGAGACTGAATGTGGATCACAACATAGTTTTTTCACTTTTTTTATATTGTTTGCTTGTTTTTTTGTTTTCTTTCTCATTTTTTTTCCCTTTTTGGTCTGATTTTTTTTGTGCAGCATGATAAATGTGGAAATATGTATAGAAGAATTATATACACATATTGAATTGCATTACTGTCTAGGGGAGGGGTGGAGGAAGGGAAGGAGGAAAGTTTGGATTTGCAGGAGTGAATGTTGAAAACTACCTTATCATATATTTTGAAAATAAAAAGCTGTTATTAAAAAATAAATGTAGACAAAAAATAAAACCAGGTTCCTTTGCTCTTCCTATTTCAAATGGAAAATGTACAGTATACTATATTTAAGGGGTGACCAAGTGGTTTTACTAGTAAAATTAATGGCACTAATTAGCTAGCTAGCATCAAATAGGTAGCTGGCATCAAGTTATTGACAATATTCTAGGTACTGACTGTTCCTGACTGTTGGCAGGCAATCATAGCATAATATGACATAGCTAGACTGCTTATCAGATAGGGCCACCTTGATTCTCACTGTTGGGTAGATTATATGTTCCAGTGCAACTGGAATGCCTACAGTCTCCTGCCCAAAAGGCATTACAAGGCATCCTTGATGACATCATGGTCTTGGAAGACTGCCAGCTGGGCACAGTTAGGGATGCTTTGAATTCCTCAGCAGCCTCCAAAGAACCACCTGGATTCCCTGTGTTGACTTACCTCATCTGTCACCCTAAGCCTCTCCCTTCCCTGGTTCTGAGTCTAGTCAAGCACTCACCTGCAATACTGAGCCCCTATTCTCTCATCCTCCTTTTGGGTGCCCTTGGGTCTATCCAGCATGGGCCCCCTGCCTAGAATAGCAGGAGAACATGATATATTAGCCATGTTTGCCTTCCTGATGGGGCTGTTCTCTATTCCTCTCTTCTTGACTTTGTTTTGGGGGACTTGTGTGTTTCATTTATTTTTTTGCTGAGGCAATTGGGGTTAAGTGACTTGCCCAGGGTCACACAGCTAGGAAGTGTTAAGTGTCTGAGGCCAGATTTGAACTCAGGGCTTCCTGACTTCAGAGACTCTATCCACTGCACCATTTAGCTGCCCCTCATTTTTGTTTTATACTCTAGGCAGGGGCTAAGAAAAAAGGGAGTGGGTACATCTCAGTAAGGGGTTCTCTTGGGAATTTATATACTTGGAATGATGGAGGATGGAGTAAGAAGGAGGAGAAAGCCGTTGTTTTTAGCTAGATTTTTCTTAATTTCATATTCGCCTTGTCTGTAATGGATTAACAAGCTAAGCAGGCATGGGGGCATCTCATTTTTCTTCTTACTGTGTTTCCACCTCACTGGAGAAGGACTGGCTCTAGCCAAACCCAGGGAGGAGGTAAAGACTTTGATCTCCATCTCTATTATGTGTGCACCCTTTCCCCCATTCCTAGTATCTCTCCATTCATACTTTAGGCATCCCCATTACTAAATCTCTATCCTTCTCGAAATTCTCAGAACAATCTCTGCCATTTAAGTCTTAGTATTCATAAAAGACATGATGTCTCTGTGTTTCAATAAAACAATTTTTTATATTTATATTTAATAGTTTTAATTTTTTTCAATTATGTGTTAAGATGATTTTTAAGCATTCATTCTTTACAAGATTTTGAGTTCAAATTTTTTTCCCTCCCCTTTTCTCTTCCTAAAATGGTAAGCAATTTGATATGGGTTGTAAATGTGTGATTGTTTAAGACATTTCCATATTAGTCACAGTTGTGAAAGAAGAAACAAATCAAAAGGAAAAAACACACACAACAAAATAAAGTAAATGGAAAAAGTATACTTTGATCTGTATTCAGAGTCCATCAGTTCTTATCTATATGTTGGCTGTATTTTCCATTATGAGTTCTTTGTAATTGATAAGACAATGTTTGCAAAGAACTTAGCACCATGCCTGGCACATAGTAGGTACTTGATAAATGCTTGTTGCTTTCCCTTTCTCCTTAAAGTTTAATGGTTCTAAAATCAAAGATGTTATCCTCCATTGAAGATATTCTGAGCTAGATGGGGAGAATTTAGAATTATGGCTGAGGTAGGGAAGGGGACAATACTGAAGGCCTTCACAGACCTTTGAGATAATGCTAATTGGTCTTTAAATATAATTGCAAAGCATCTTACAGGTATTATGTGATTCAACAAACACAATGCCCCTATGAGATAAATTCTTTTTTTTAATTAAAAGCTTTTTATTTACAAAACATATGAGTGATTTTTCTACATTGACCTTTGCAAAAACTTTTTTTTCCCAAGCTTTTCCCCTCCTTCCCCCCACCCCCCACCCCTAGATGACAGGTAATCTAATACATGCTAAATAGGATAAATTATATGACAAATCCAATACATGTATACATATCTATACAGTTATCTTACTGCACAAGAAACATCAGATCTAGAAAGAGAAGAAGGAAAAAAACAACCTAAGAAGGAAAACAAAATGCATGGAAATATTCACAGAAAGCGTTAAAATGCTGTGTTGTGGTCCGTACTCAGTTCCCACAGGCCTCTCTCTGGATGTATATGACTATCTTCATCTCTGAACAATAGGAACTGGTTTGAATCACATCATTGTTGAAGAGAACCATGTCCATCAAAATTGATCATGGTATAGTCTTGTTGCTGTGTATAATGTTCTCCTGGTTCTGCTGATTTCACTCAGCATCAGTTCATGGAGATAAATTCTAAAAATATAATTCTCCTCAAGAAAGTTGAAGTACTTAAAAGTGACTGGTTAGTGAGTCAACAAGTATTTACTAATTGTTTATTATGCAACAGGCATTATGCTAAACACTGGGGAAACAAAGAAGGGCAAAACTCTTGATCCTAATCTCAAGGAAGGAAGCTGCCTATTCCAATACATAGAGCTCTGGTCCTAGAGTAGAAGGTCTGAGTTCAAATCCAATCTCAGACATTTACTATATGTGTGACTTTAGGGAAGTCACTTAACCCTCAGTTAAACCTCAGTTCCTCATCTGTAAAATGGCAGAAGGAAATGGCAGACCATTCCAGTAACTTTGCCAAGAAAACCCCAAATGCAGTCATGAAGAACTGGACAGGACTGAACAACAGCACAATAATCTCAAGAATTTCACATTCTCTTGGAGAAGACATCAGTTTAAATAACAAAGGATATAAAAGATATATATAGGAGCTGAAAAGTAATCTTAGAGTAGAGGGCACTAGAAGCTGAAGGACCTGGGAAAGACCTGAATAAAGTGGGACTTGATCACTATTGATTAGAGAACTGCAAATTAAGACAACTCTGAGGTATCACTACACACCCTTTAGTTTGGCTAAGATGACAAGAAAAGATGATAAATGTTAGAGAAAATGTGGAAAAACTGGGACACTAATGCATTGTTGGTAAAATTGTGAACTGATCCAACCTTTCTAGAAAACAATTTAGAACTCTGCATACCCTTTGATCCAGCAGTGTACCAAAGAGATCATAAAAAAGGGAAAAGGACACACATGAGCTAAAATGTTTGTAGCAGTCCCTTTTGACAAGGAACTCGAAACTGAATGAATACCCATCAGTTGGGAAATGGCTGATTAAGTTGTATTATATGAATGCTATGGAATATTCTCAGAGAGACCTGGAGAGACTTGCATGAACTGATGCTAAGTAAAGGGAGCAGAATGAAGAGAACATTGTACACAGCAACAAGATTATGTGATGATCAACTGTGATGGACATGACTCTTTTCAACCATGAGGCGATTTAAGCCAATTACAATAGACTTGTGATGGAGAAAACCATCTGCATCTAGAGAAAGGACTATAGGAATTGAATGTGAATCACAACATAGTTTTTTCACCTTTTTTATTTTTGTTTGCCCACTTTTTTTTCTTTTTGATCTAAATTTTCTTGTGTAGCATAATAAATGTGGAAATATATATAGAGAAGAATTGTACATATTTAACATAGATTACTTGCTGTCTAGGGTAGGGGTTGGGAAAGGGAGGGAGAAAAATTTGGAAGGCAAGGTTTTGCAAGGGTGTCTAAGGGTGTAATAAGCTACATGCAGAATAAATTGTAAATAATTAATTGAAAGGATGTGCTAAAATTGGTTGGTTGGTTGTTGTCCTTCATTGTCAAAGAGGATCAAAATGACCTCACTATGTTGAGGTCAAGGTACAGTGTGTTCATCGATGGCTGTTCAAAGAGATATAAGCTCAGAAGCCTCAACCATAGGTTGGGCACAAATAGTCACATGAACATCTGGAGAGGAGATATCTCTAAATTTGTGCATCTCGTGTTTCTTTTGAGCTACTATAATTCTGCTTCACTCATAGAGCACAACACCTTTTTTGATGCACTCATGCATGCTGGAAGGTCCTATGCCAGGATCTCCTATGTCATGCAATAGATTCCAAAGTTTTTCATAGAGAGCTTGAGAGTTTTCTTGTATCACTTCTGGATTCCTTATGTGGTTTCTCCATAAAACAGTCTTTTAAGAAAATGGACATTTGACATTCAATCAATGTAGCCTCCCATCAGAGTTGCTAGTAAAATTTGAATTCTTGGTAGGTCAGCTCAAAAAAGGATCTCAGTGTCTGGTACCTTATCTTGACATGTGATCTTCAGAATCTTCCTAAGAGAATTCAAATGGAAGAGATTCACATGGTGCTGGTATAACATCTAGGTTTCAAGGCATATGACTATGAGGTTAGCACAATGGTGCTGTAGACTTTCAATTTAGTGGGCAGTTTAAATTTCTTATCTTCCACACTTTCTCAAACACTGAGCTAGCTCTAGCAATGTATGGGTCAACCTTATCATCTATGTGTAAATACCTATAAAGTATACTGCCAAGATAAGTGAACTTAACCACGGCATTCAATATTTCTCTATTTGCTGTAACCGATGATTCCACCTATGGACGATTCCTCCTGTGGCTGACTGATGGAGAACTGTTTTCTTGATATTAATTATTAGGCCAAATTTAGCACAATTAACAGAGAATCGATCTATACTTTTTCTCAGAGGCTGCATTGAGTGCATAGTCATCTGGGAACAATTCTTCCTCAACTTTAGTCTCTACTTGTAGCTTTTTCATGTTAAATAATTTGTCATCAGTGTGGCAGTTGACTTTGAGATTATTTCCATCCTCATTGAAGGAATCTGACAACATTGCTAAAACATCATGCTAAAAAGCATGGGAACAAGCGCATAGCCTTGTTTCTCTCCATTGGTGACTAGGAAAACACAAGAATATTGTTCATTATCCAGAACCTAAGCAAGCATGCTATCATGAAACTGACATACAATACAGATAATCTTCTCCAGGCTCCCAAATTTTGTCATAACTTTTCACAAGCCCTTATGAATGACAGTACCAAAGGCTATGGTCCGATTGACAGATGTTGTACATAGATCTCTGTTCTGTTCCTGGCATTTCTCCTAGAGTTATCAGGCAACAAACACCATTCAAATGTTCCTTGGCCCTGTCAGAAGTCACAATGACTCTCAAATAGATGAAAGTGTAGGAAGTGGGGCCTTTTAAGGAGAACTCTGGCAAGAAGCTTGCCTGCAGTGAGTAAGAGAGAAACCACACTCCACTCCCCCACCTCACCCCGTGATTATCACAGGACAATCTACTGCCATTACCTTTATAGAAATGGACAATGAGGCATCCTTGAACAGCTGGGAGATGATTTCCTCTTCACATATAAGCCAGAAAATTTCATTCAGCTTTTGTATGAGTAGTAGACCCTCTGCCTTTAAATTTCAGCTGGACCAGAATCAGTACCAGGTGCTTTGCCATAGGAGAGAAGCTGACTGGAATTCAAAACTCTTCTTCAGTTGGAAGTTTGGCTAGAGAGGCATTGACTTCAACCTGAGGTATATGGTCAATGACTTCAGCTAGGAGTGAGAATTCTAAGGAAATGCTTATCCCATCTCTCCAGGATCATTAATCCAGGATTAGTGCCTTATCAATAATTAATGTGGTCCCCTCAGCCCTGAGTAGTTGAGATGCTGAGATGTACTTCATTTCTTTGACCTATAAATAACTTCCAAGGCACCATAAAAATGCTTTGGATTGTTCCTGTCAGTGTAAAACTGAATGTCATCTGCCTTTTTACTGAGTTAAGAATCCAGCATCTCTCTAATCTTCAATTGCACTTTATTTCTGATGGAGTCAAATGCTGCCTTCTTAAATATGAACAAACTATCCTACTGGCAAATCTTGTAGAGTTCTCATTTTTTCATTTACCAGTTCCCAAATTTCCGCAACTTTTTCATCAAACCAATCTTGATGTTTGCAAATGCCCTAGCCCAGAAGATTAAATGCCTTATGCTAAATCTCTGGAAGCCCCCACTCCTTTTTTGCTCTACTGTTGTCAACTGTATTGGCTCAGCTTTCAAGTTAGTAAGGAACTGTTCTACATGGAGAAGCTCTCTGATCTGTTGATATTAGGATTCCTGGTAGTCATCTTATCTTGCGGCAGAATTATTCTGAATTATATGCAGAATAAATTGAAAATTATTAATAGAAGGAGATGCTAGAATTAAGAGGGATATGAAAAGTCTTTCTATAGAAGATGGTGTCTTAGCTGGGACTTGGAAGTCAGAGAATGCAGAAGATGGAGATGAGGAAAGAGAAAGTATGCAATGAAAGGGAGACAGTGAAAATACTTAGAATTTCCCCATGGGGTGTCTATTTCAAGGAACAGTCAGAATGAAATAACATTGTTAAGAATTAAGAAAATGTACAGGTACTCATGTGAAGAAATCCAGGAACCTGAGCAGGAAAGCAGGATAAAAAAAAAAAGCAATTACTTTAATTATAGTCAATACCACAGACCAGTGGTATCAAATTTAAGAAAAATGGGGGTGGCACTAAACCCATATATAAGTATCCTGTAAGTTGCAGATTGATTTGGGTGAAAATGTAATATTATCTCAATTTTACTGGATTTTTATTTATTTTGAAAAAATTTGGTTTGAAATAAATTTGGAGGTATTGTGGGCCATAGTCCAAGGTCTGCCTGTTTGACACTTTTTCTGCTATAGACCACCTAGACAGAAAAAATAAATACATAAAGAATTCAGGAAACAGAGGCTGAGATGGAGACAAAATATAGCAGCAATGGGGTGTTGTGGTTATTGAGTCATTTTTTCAGTTGTGTCTGACACTCTGTGACCTCACTGGGGGTTTTCATGGCAAAGATACTGGAGTGATTAGCCATTTTCTTCTCTGTCCCATTTTACAGATGAAGAACTGAGGCAAACAGGATTGAGTGACTTGCCCAGGGTCACACAGATATTAAATATCTGAAGCAGGATTTGAACTCATAAAGAGCCAAACCCAGCACTCTATCCATTGAACCACCTTCCTGTCACAATGGAGAAAAAAGGGTTATTACCTGAAAACCTCTTTTTGAAAAAGAAAAAACAGTAGTTAAAAATTTCTTGGCTTGTTTTAATGATAATTCTTAAAACACAACAGCCAACAAGAAGAGCTTTTTTATGAACTTAATTTCCACCAATTTAAAAGGGCAAACTGACTGCTGGGGTGGAAGTAATGGGAACCATTGTAAGGAAGTAATTGCTCCATCTTAGAATTTGTGATTGAGAAGAGGAAAACTAGCCATTGTTTGACATACATTTTGGATTTGGGAAAAATAAATTCCAAAGGCTTTAGGGAGTAAAAAGGAAGGTTTTGTATTCATGTATTCAGTTTTATAGCTCAGAGATGAAATTCTGAAGGAAATAAAGAGATAGAGTTGTTATTAAGAAGAGAAGGAGAAACTGCCTAAAAAAGAGACTGCTCTAAAGTCATTGAGAATTTATCAAAGAAGGTTACTTTTTAAAAGAAATGAATCAAAGATGGAAGTAAGGGCAAGTAACAGATAGAAGCCAAGTCCTCTAGGAAGAAGGAATAGTCAATTATCTACAACCATTATAATAAATTAGACCGACAGTCAATGAGCACTAGCAAGTGCTTAGTATAAGTAGGGCCTCGTGTTAAAATCTGGGGGTGCAAAGAAAGAAGAAAATAGCCCTCTATTCTAAAGAAGCTCACATTCTAATGGGAGAAACAACATGCAAAGAAAAATGTGTATAAGTGTATATATAAATATATGTATGTGTAGGTATGTGTGTGAATGTGTATAATGAAAGGTAATCTCACATTGTGGGTGAAGTGGGACTAGAAAAACCTTCTGGAAAAAAACAATGGATTTTGAGCTGAATCTTGTAGAAATCCAGGGAAATCAGGAAGTAGAGGTGAGGAGGGAGAGAATTCCAGGCATGAAAAAGATAAAGATGATATTTTGCCCCCAAATGGTGAATTTTCCAAGAGTAAGAAATTTGCCAAAATGGTGAACCATTTTAGAAAAAAACAAACAAAAAAACCCAAAACTTGATTTTCTTCAATCAACAAAAATCCATCTTTCCTCTTTCCTTTCTCCCTTGAAAGAGAAAGAAAAAACCTTGTCTACAAGCATTTATTAAACACTTACTATATTTAGACATTGGGCTATATACTGTCAAGTCCTGAAATAAATCAAAACCATGAGTTGAGGAATAAAGTGTCTTTAACTGAGATAACAGTTGTACTGTATTGTACTGTAATCTACTAGCCAAGCAGTCTGGAGGATCTGAGTTCAAATCTGACCTCATATGCTTACTTTCTGTGTGACTCTGGACATGTTACTTAACCTCAATTGCCTTCAGAAAAAAAGAAAAAAATAAACTTTATTGTTGTTTTACAAGGTAGGGGGGAGGGACAGTTAAGTGGTGTGGTGGATAGATTATTGGCCCTGGAGTCATGAAATCCTGAGTTCAAATGTAGCCTCAGACATTTACTTGTTGTGTGACCCTGAACAATTCACATATCTTCTATTACCTCCAAAAAAAATGTTTTTTTTTTTAATGAATTACTAATGTCTATTGGATTTCCCAACCAAAGAGACCCATAAAAAAAGTTGTTATAGTTTTAGGAGGAAAGGGAAAGGAGATAGGTGAGATAACAAGGTTTGGTCAAGAAATCTCAGTTGTCCTGCACAAGGAAAACTGTTTCATACTGGCTGTTTTGCCCTTCATGCTATGAATCCCAAGGACAAGAACATTAGGAGCTGAGAACCAGCTCAGGTTAGGTTCCTTTGCAAGGTAAAATCCCATCGTAAGGGGAACTTAGATTTTTGTTCAGTTCAACCTAATCAAAAGTAAATAGCTTAAGAATTTATGAAATTCTGATTTTATTAGGATCATTTAAGGGAGTAATATGTAATCACATTTAATATTAATAATTTCTGTCCTTATATTAACAATTTTCAGTGTACACAAAGCCATCATAACAGATAGGCATGGTCAAATCAAAGTAGATTCTTGTGCTAGCCACATCCAAAAAAATATATGTCTTCATTTGAACCCTGAGTCCATTATTTCTCTGGCTAGAGCTAGGTAGCATGTTTCAGTGGGGTTAATTATTGTATGGATCATAGAATGAAAGTTTTTTAAAGTTGTCTTTATAATATGTTGTTTTGTTCTAGTTTACTTTCTGTTCTGCTTTAGTTTCATACAAGTCTTCCCAAATTTTTTTGAAACCATCCCCCTCATCATTTCTTACAGCACAATAGTATTCCATCACATTCATATGCTATCATTTGTTCATTTGTTCCACATGATGAGTACCCCCTTGATTTCCAACTTTTTGCCACCACTAAAGAAACAAATACTTTTTATACATTTCCTCTTTCTTTGATCTCTTTGGGTACAGAGCTAGCAATGATATTACTGGACCAAAGGGGATGTACCATTTAGTGACCTTTTGGGCATAGTTCCAAATTACTTTCCAGAGTAGCCAGACCCAGTTCATAGCTCCATTGACATAATTTGCTTGTATTCCCACAGTCCCTCTAGCATTTGTCATTTGAAGACAGGCCATTTTATAAAAGGGCCACTCACAAGAAATTATATTTCTCTAACAAAGAAGGAAAAGTGGGGAGTCCACTGGTAGGATTGGACCTAATAATCCAGGTAGAAACAGTGACTGGATGGTGAATGAGAATGTGATGTCAGGCAGTCGGGGAGGTAATCTAAATGCATCCTGGGGTCCCTGAGGTAGAGTCCTTAGATTCTGGTCCAGCACAGGAATGGGGAGAAAAGCCCAGGGAATCTCTCCCCTCAATGTTGACAGCTGTAGTTTGAACACTGCCTAAAAGGACATTCTTGCCCAAGAAAGGAGAGTAAGTGGCAGGCTGGAAAGGGTCCCTTTCTCCTACCCCTGATCAGCTTATGCAGAGGAGGAAAGACCCAATCCCTTCAGAAGATGGGCAAAATGAGGAGAGGAGAGTCCCTGCTCCAATGGACATTATCTCTCTTTCCCCTCTTCTTATCATAATACCAGAGGCACAATTGAGATTGGTAAGGGTCAATGAATCCAATTCCCTCATTTTATAGAGGATAAACTCAGTAGTGGAGAGGTTATATGCCTTGCCTAGAGTCCCACAACTAGCATGTGTCAAATGAGATTCAAACTCAGGTTTTCCTAAATAAGTCCAGCACAGAAAGTCAGAGTTGAAAGTGTAATAGTCTATTTTAGGAGGGAAAAGGGAACACACCACAGGTATCTAGACCTTTTTAGGCCTTAGAGAAATGAAAATGCCTTTGCAAGCTTATCAACTTTCCCCTTTTCAAATGAGGGAATTTTTTTTTCCCTGCTTGCTCCAGCTATAAAAATGCCTTTTTTTCTGTTATGAAGCCTATTGAGAATAACTAAATACAACAACAAAAGGTTTAAAACAGAAAACTATATTAAGAGAAGAGCAGAAGATCCAAGAAGGGGCAGTACTACTCACTGTTCCAGATAGATGGGAATAAGGCAATGGAAGACAGAAAGGAAGCAAAATTCTCTACTTAGTTTATTTCTTTTTCTGACAAAGGGAATCATGTTTGGTCTACAAGGATCAAAAATCACTCATAAATGAAACATTGAAACCTAAATTAATCAGGGAGAGAGTAAGATAGTACCTTTGCCCTTGATGAGCTCAAGACACCAGACCCAAACTAACTAGAAGAAGGTATTGCCTTCTTACTTAGCAGAAGTGATTATGGAGCCTTATCATGAATCTTTGCAAGACTGGGAGAGGTTCCACAAAGGGGGAGAATTCTGATTTTCAAAAAAAGCAATAAAGTATAATTTGCAAACTTTGGGTCAATGATCTTGGCTTAAATTCCAAGGAAAAATGAATGAATTAACTATTAAATGGGTTGTTTGAAAACATCTAGAAAAGGATTAGGGGGACAGTTCCCAAAAAACTGCCTGACTTTTTAAAGAATGGAACATGCTAGATTAGGCATCTTTCATCTTTTGACAAGGTTTCTGGACTGTGGAGGTCACTCGTCTAGTGACCCAGGAATCAGTGATTGTGTTTGTATTATAATACATTTATCATTTTTATCAATGACTTGTGTAAGCCAAGACACACAGTAGTCTCCACAACAAAAGGAAAAATTCTCATAAAAATATTCAGAACTTGTATCTGGATCCTTGTCAAACTAGATGAAGGTTGGGTAGATGGGAATATTTCCATTCTGAGAAATTATTCAGCTCTTTATGGCAATACAAAGCTATCTCAGATGCTTGATTTGCCTGCTAGCCATGCTGGTGCCAACAAAAGGAAAGGTATTCCTACTCAAGTATTTTAGAGCTGCAATGTCAATATCTTGCTGATTCATTTGAGGTGAGAAATATCCATGTCATGAGTTTTCCAGTTATAGAATTCTTTCTCATTGCTAATCTCAAACTCTGCCCTAATGTTGTTTTGTCTTATATGATGGGATGACAGGTCAGCTAATCAATCAGCTGACAAACAGGTTTTCTCAAAGGTTTCAAAGCTTTAATTCGGAAGACATAAATAAGCATTTATTAAGCAGCTACTGTGTGCCAGATACTATACTAAGAGCTGTGGATATAAGGAAAAGCCAAAAACAAAAACAAAAAACCAATCTCCATAACCAAGAGTCTCCAGTCTAGTGAGGGAGACAAACATGCAAACAATTATGTGCAAACAAAATATACACAAGAAATACTGTAAATAAGCAACAGAGGGAAGGCACTAGCTTAAGGGAGAGAGAAGTGAAAGATCATCTAGTTCATTTTATAGAGGTGAAAACTGAGACACAGAGAGATGACTTTATTTGCCCAGGTCACACAGGGATTCAAGACTAGTTTCTCTGATTCTGAATCCTTTGTATTGGATTTATTACACCATGCTGTCTCTTGACTCACTGAGCTTGTCATATGGGAAATCAGAAGGGATGTAGTTTGTTTGGGGCCCTTTTTTCTCCACAAGACCTATGAGAAGTTAAACTTATCTCCTGGAAAAGGGCCCCCAAGATCCTATCAGAATTTGCCACCTACTATGTTCTCTTTTACAACATGACTAATATGGAAATATTTTGCATGACTATACATGTATAACCTATATCGCATTGCTTGCTTTCTCAACAGGGAGGGAAGGTTGGAGAGGGAGGAAGGTAGAGAACTTGAACTCAGAGTTTTAAAAACAAATGTTAAAATAATTTTTATGTGTAACTGGGGAAAAAATAAAATACTAAAAAAAAAAAAAGAAAAAAGAAAAAGAAAAGAAAAAAGGAAGAATTCACCACCTTGCTGGCATGCTTCTAAGATTGTTCTACCTGAACTTGCCTTTAATCTGATTTCCAATAAATGTGCTGTCACCCATTGCTGACTACTTGGGAAGTTGGCAAAAGGTGATTATAAGATGAACAAGAGTTAAAACTACTCTTTTTCTCTGTGAACGGATCCAACCATTCTGGAGAACAATTTGGAGCTATGCTCAAAAAGTTGTCAAACTGTGCATACCCTTTGACCCAGCAGTGTTTCTACTGGGCCTATATCCCAAAGAGATCTTAGAGGAGGGAAAGGGACCCATCTGTGCAAGAATGTTTGTGGCAGCCCTTTTTGTAGTGGCTAGAAACTGGAAACTGAAGGGATGCCCATCAATTGGAGAGTGGCTGAATAAATTATGGTATATGAATGTTATGGAATATTATTGCTCTGTAAGAAACGACCAGCAGGATGATTTCAGAAAGGCCTGGAGGGACTTGCATGAACTGATGCTGAGTGAAACGAGCAGAACCAGGAGATCATCATACACAGCAACAACAGTATTACATGATGATCAGTTCTGATGGACATGGCTCTCTGCAACAAAGAATTGTCTCAAACCAGTTCCAATTGTTCACTGAAGAAAACCATATACACCCAGAGAGAGGGAAATGAAATATGGACGGACCACAACATAACATTTTCATGATCTCTATTGACATTTGCTTGCATTGTGTTGCCTTTCTCTGATTCTTTTTTTTTTCTTGTAGATAGGATTTTTCTTGCATAACTTGTCAAGCATTTCAACATTATTAACATGTAGTGGACTTCCTGCCATCTAGGGGAGGGGAGGGGACTGGGGGCAAAATTTGTAATGGAAAGCTTTGTAAAGATCAATGCTGGGGAACTACCCATATATATGTTATACAAATAAAAAGCTTTAATTAAAAAAAACTACTCTTTTCTGTATTAGTTTCATTTTCAAAGGCTTAATGTTAGGGGCATTGAGCACTAATAGAAATGGCATTTAATTTAAAGAAGAGAGCCCTTTTGCTCATATTGAGGCAAGCCTGTCTATCTAGAATAGTGAAAAACTCACTAGCTCTTCGGTCAAATCTTGCCCTTGATGCTAATTCCCAGTGTAACTATGGACTTTTAACTTCCCTGGGCCTCAGTTGCCCCATCTGTAAATAAGGAGGGAAATAGACTGCAATAATGCTGGGAAGATAGATTGGAGCCAGTTTAAATAATGAATAGGATTATAGTTTATTTCAGAAATATTGGGAAGTTTGTTTTTTGTTTTTTTTTT
>JAJPUD010000976.1:396437-446526 GCA_023553655.1 Myrmecobius fasciatus
CAGATCTAGAAAGAGAAGAAGAAAAAAACAACCTAAGAAGGAAAACAAAATGCATGGAAACATTCACAGAAAGCGTTAAAATGCTTTGTTGTAGTTCACACCCAGTTCCCACAGGCCTCTCTCTGGATGTATATGACTATCTTCATCGATGAAGAACTGGTTTGAATCACATCATTGTTGAAGAGAACCATGTCCATCAAAATTGATCATGGTATAGTCTTGTTGCTGTGTATAATGTTCTCCTGGTTCTGCTGATTTCACTCAGCATCAGTTCATGCAAGTCTCTTATTGGGAAGTTTTTTGAGTAAAGTAGTGATATAATCAGATTTGGACTTTAGAAAAAATCAGTTTAGCATTTGTGTAATTGGATTAGATGGGCTCTGAGGTTCCTTCTAACTCCAGATGCTTACCTTCAGAAACAGAAAGTTTTTCAAAGGGAATGTAAGCTTATCCCAAAGGAATCCTGGTGACTTTATTGCCATTCCCAAGGAGATGCTCATTAAGGCATTTCTAAGTACCCAATTTAATGTAAGTAATCATGATCAATGGACTTGAGTAAGAATGTTAGGAACCTTTTCCCCTCCCACCCAGTCTTCCTCTTATCCCCTTCTTCAGCCTATTCTTCCCTGACGTTTTCGACTAAAATGGAAAGGAAGTATGTGTCATGCCATTATACCCCTGTAATATATGCCTGTACCTATCCTTGACCATCCCACTGGCATGCCCAGTCCCTTCACCTGATTCTGCTTCCATCATTTGCTTATTCCTTCTCTCCTTTCATGCTCTTTATTTTTTTCTCTTCAATATCTACCACTGGAAGGTGGGGCTGACACACTGGCAGATATTGTCATCAGCATAAGGGAGCCAAGGATAAAAGTAAAAACAATTCCTGCCCTCTAGGAGCTTACAGTGTAGCTGGGGTGGGGGAGAAGAACATGTACGAGTGTGGGTAAATAAAAAAATAAATAAATGCAAAGGGTTTGGAGGTGAGAAAACTCTAGCAGTAGGAATCAGTAAAAACTCATGGAGCTCCTTCCTCAAAGGAAACTAGGAATTCTAGGAAAGAAATAAGGTAAGATTATATTCCAAACATGGGAACAACTAATACAAAGAAACAGAAATGTAGCATCATATAGAAAGAACAGTTGGCTGTACAAGGTAGGAGGGGAGTAGGGTGCAATAATACTGGAAAGACAGATTGGGGCCAGGTAAATAATGAATAGGATAATTGTTTATTCCCCAGAAATAATAGGAAGTGTTTTGAGTAAAGATGTAGCATAGTGATGTAGTCAGATTTGGACTTTAGGAAAAATTATTTTATCATCTTGGTAAAGGAAGAATTAGCTAGAGAAGAGAGTTGAGAGACAGAGAAACCAATTATTCAGCTATTGCAATAGTCCATACCAGAAAGAAAGGGACAGATGCAAAAAATGTTGCTGTCAAAAGTTTCTCTGGTCTTCAGTGGGGATTTCACAGTAAAGGAACAGATGGGACTTTTTGCTCATCTGTGTAGTTAGAAATACTGCTATAACGAAAAGAGAAACAAATTTGGAAGTCAGGAGATGAGCTTGAGTTCCTGACTGTTTTGTACTGGCTTAACTGTGTTGCCTTAGGCAAGCCACTAAGTGTGAATATTTCCTCATCTCTACCAAGGGAATAAGACCCTATGAATCACTTCACAAAGTTCAGTTGAGAACCAAATACAATCTTTCCACCATCTCTGTTTGTTATTTTAGCCATTTTCAATCATACCCAACTCTTCATGACCCCTTTTGGGGTTTTCTTGGCAAAGATAACGGAGCAGTTTGCTATTTTCTTCTCTGGCTCATTTTACAGATGAGGGAACTGAGGGAAAAGGTTAAGTGACTTGCCCAGCCTCACACAGCTAGGAAGTGTCTGAGATTTAAACTCACAAAAATGAGTCTTCCTGACTCCATGCCTGATACTCCATCCTCTGTACCATCATCTTCCCTAGCATCCTTAAAGTTTTTACTCATGCTTCTCCTATAGGAAGTCTTACCTGTTCTTCCTAGTTGTTAATGCTTTATCCTTTTTCAAATTACCTTTAATCTATTTATCTTTTTATAGCTCTAGAGCTGGAAGAGACCTCAGGGACCATCTGGCCTAATGGTTTTATTTTACAGATGAGGAAACAGTGACCTGGGAAGGTTGCCCAAGGTCAGAGAGGCAATAAACAATAGTAAAAGGTAGTGAGTAGTAGTAAGAGATAATCTTTACATTAGTCGTTCCCTTGCCTGGAATATACTCCTGCCTTATTTCTGTTTCCCAGAATCCCTGTTTTCCTTTAGGGAAGGAACTCCATGAGTTTTTCCCCTCAATTCCTACTACTGGTGCTCCCCCACCCCAAAATCACTTTACATTTTTTTTTGAGTATGCTCATGCATGTACATGTCTCCTCCTCCCAGAAGTAGGATTTGAATGCCGGTTATCCAACTCCAGAGCCTGTGCTTTTCCCACAATGCCATGCTACCCTTCTTACATGTATCCTCCAGTATCCTCTCAAGTTCCTAGAGAGCATTCTCTTGTTTTAGTCTTCTGACCCTTAAAAGTTATATTTTTAACCAAAACTGGGATTTCATCAAGGTAGAAAATTCCTGAAGACAAGATAATTATATAAATATGTATGCATATATTGAATTTAACATATTTTTACCATGTTTAACATATATTGAGTTGTTTGCCATCTAGGGGAAGGGGCAGAAGGAACAAGGGAAAATTGAAACACAAGGTTTTGCAAGGGTTAATGTTGAAAATTTATCCATGCATATGTTTTGAAAATAAAAAACTTTAATAAAAAAATAAAAAAAGAAAATTCCTAAAGAGAAACTTTGCTAGGACAGGTGAACATTTTCTTTACAGTTTATAGTCTTTGAGAGAGGCCTGAGGCGCAAACTGTATATGTGACCTGTTAAGGGTCAGGTAGCCAGTATTTGTCTGAGATAAGATTTCATTACAGTATTTTTCTATAAGCTCAGAGTCTGAGGCCATCTCTCTCTCTCCATTATGCCATAATATTTTGCACATAGTAGATGTTTAATAAGTACTTGTTGAATTGAATTGATATGCCATACCTCCATCTCTGGACCTTTACATGCCCAAAGAAAAGATCTCCCTTCTCACCTCCAACTTTTAGAACCTCTAGATTCCTTCAAGGCACAATGCAATTGCTACTTCCTAAAAAAAAAAAAAGAGAGAGAGAGACTATCCTAAGCAAGCCTTTTACCTCACCCTCAATTACTTTGTATATTATTTACTTTATATTGGGTTCCCATAACCCCAAAACATAATGAAGCTCTTTGAGGGCAGATCCTTTATTAATTTTTATCTGTGTGTCCCCACCATATAGCCTAGTGTCTGACACCTAGTAGATGCTAAATCAATGCATGTTGAAACAACGAATCTGTGAATATCTTCTTAGAAGATGTGAGATGACACCTACCCAAAGAAAAGCCATCTGATAGTCAACCTTATGGTGTTGACCCTTTCTCAACATAACCTAAGTTGGTCTTATCACTGTACCCAGATTTTGGAACCTAATGTTAAAATTAGGAAGTTTGTCATCTTTCCAGCTTGAGAGAAACTACTAGAGCTAGTGCTTGACTGAAATAACTCTAAAGAGCCCAGGGTCAGCTACCTATACGTCATGACACATTGGGAAGGACTTCAGTACAAGTTTTTTCCTTGGTTCTCTCTAGCTATCTTCACATTCTCAGAAATGAGTAGCTGGAGAGCATGGAGTTGACTGGACTGGGGTATGGTCGTTAGATAGCCAAAGAAGTAACTCACCAGGCTCATCTTGTTGCTTTTCTCCCATGCCATGTTTCATTTATGGCCCCAAATCCCAAAGGTTTTTAATGTGCTTGGTTAAAAGCACAGACTAAAAGCAAGATTGGACAATTCTCTTGGTCTCTGGCTGTCCTGAATTCTGAATGTCCTAGATCTCCAAATTAGATTTGGGCTTTATTCTCCTTGGATTTCCCAGTCTGTGCTTCAGACAATTTTTAAAAGATAAGAAAAATTATCAGTTATCTCTAGTTCTGAGGCATCTCTATGCACAAGGCACAATAGGGGACGCAAATATGTATACGATGTGGTCTAGATCCTTCAGGAACTTGCAATCTAGTTGGAAAGTCAAGATAGACATTAAAATATAAAGCATATCTACATCTATATATATCATAAAATATAAAGTCTCCTATTACTTGTCCAAGGTCACAATCCTACAGACAGAAATGTGATTCAAACCCAGGTCTCCTGAGTTCTTTTTTTATTTTACAATGCTATCTTTACTAGCACAAACAAAGTTTCTGCTCTAAAGTGGGCAATCTCCACTGAGTAAAATTTGCCAGGGTAATCTTGGATTTCCTCATCTCCTCAATTTCCCTTAATTTCCAAGGGATCTTCTTTGTGCCAAGTCTAAGATCCTATCATCTTTTTTTTTTATATTAAAGCTTTTTATTTGCAAAACATATGCATGGGTAATTTTTCAACATTGACCCTTGCAAAGCTTTCTGTTACAAAATTTTCCCTCCTACCCCCCACCTAGATGGCAGGAAGTCCAATACATGTTAACCATGTCAAAATACTTGACAAATCGAATGTGTATACATATTTATACAGTTATCTTGCTGCACAAGACAAATCGGATCTACAAGAAAAAAAATCTGGGAAGGGAAACATAATGCAAGCAAACATCAATAGAGAGCATTTTCATGCATGTATTATGTTGTGGACCACATTCAGATCCCTCTTTCTGGATGTATATGGCTCTTTCTTCATCACTGAACAATTGGAGCTGGTTTGAAGCATCCCATTGTTGAAGAGAACCATGTCTATCAGAACTAGATCCTATCATCCTAATGTGGTGCCGCAGAACAGACAGCACTGAATATTGGAATGGCCTTCAAAGGCTTTGATGAAAAATGATTCTTGATTTAGGCCTTGAAGAATGGATAGAATAAATGAAAGGGGGAAAGGGCACTTGGGTGGAAGGGAGAAAGGAAGAAAAAGGAATTCAGAGGGACATAAAACCATAAGAGAGAGGCAATATAGCTTTAGAAAAACACATTCAGATCCACTACTAATCATATATTGCTCTGTGACTCTGGACCTATTATTAACATCCTGGAGCCTAGGTTTTCATAGGCTCCAGTAGAATAGGGTGGGGGGGATGGACTTATGGTCTCCAAGCTTCTATTCTATGATCTTGAGTTGCTGTTTTGTTGTTTGTCCTTTGTTATGGAAGAGGACCATGACATCATCGAGGTGAATTGGATTTAAGTAAGAGAGGGATATGCAAGGTCACCTTCACACTTTCTGCTCTGTAGCCACCTGGGTCCAGTGACCAGATATAGATTAGGAGAACTGGAGAACGTGACCTTTTTAGGATTCTAGATAGAGCTACAAGGAATCTTAGAGATCCTTAAATCTAAGCATTCATTTTTGGGGATGAGGAAGCCAAGTGTCAGAAAGGTAAAGTAAAACTTGACCTAATAGAAGCTTTGACTTCAAATCTGGAGTTCCTTGCTGCCTTTGTCAATTTGAGCAGATTTGTTTCACCAGGAGGCAATATGACATATTAGCACTTGACCTGAGTTCTATCTAGTCCTAGGCTTGACACTCAGTACCTCTGTGACCTTGAATGAATTAATTTACTTCTCTGAGCCTCAGTTTCCCTAAGCTGTAAAACGAGGGGGCAAGCTAAGATGACCTCAAAGGTCCCTGATAGTTGTGAAATTGATTCAAAGTCCAGCCTTTTCAGGAAGTTAAGAAGGGACCTTTTTGCTAAAGCTCCCAGATGAATTTCCCCATCCAGTATTCCTATCTACTGAGAGGTGGGGTGGGGCAATTAGTTGATATTTGCATTGGGCTTTCCCAGAAAAGCCAAGGCTGCAGGGAAGTCCCTTAGTAGTGTGTGTGTGTGTGTGTGTGTGTGTGTGTGTGTGTGTGTTTGTCCCTCTTTTTCCAAGCTTTGCAAAGAAGGACCTCTTTTTTGCAAGAGAAGCAACACAGGGGTAAAGAAGGCACCTTTTCTCGTAAGAGAGAGCAGAGCTGAGATCGATGGATTCAGCCTGTAATCTGAAGGGACTGTTTTAGTGAATGAAGAAATGAGTAAGACTAAGGACCGAAAAGGGATGTTACCAGGGAATGGAGGGGAGGGGAAGGGAGGAGAGGGAGGAGAGCAGAAGAAAGGGGAGGAGATAGGAAGGGGGACCGAGGGGATGTGGAAGGGGGAGGGGACGACTCAGTCTGCCTCCCAGCCCCTGAGCCTGCTGCTCTGGATGGGAGTGAGTGACACCAAGCTGAAAGGGATCTTCTGGAGGCTGATAAAATGTTCAATAGAGGATTAAGTGCCAGCGGATGAGTGGTATTGATGGCCAGATCCGGTCAGCGGGTGGCCCCAGGGTATACTTTCTGCCTGGCTGTGGAAAGAGCTGGGGCTTCGACGGCCGCTCCATCTTCACTTCTTGTAAATGACTCCAATCATAACGGAGTTAGCTTGACTGAGGCATCGCCGCAGGCCAGCCTAGCATTTGTCACTTCCAGCCGAGGCCCCCGGGTACCGTCCCCCCCCCCTCCCCTCGGTTAATGGAGAGCCTGTCATGGACTGGATTTTAATGACATTCATTAGGTGTGCCTCATTTACATATAGGCCTGCTGCAGGCCCTGGGAACAACCCCATTAGGCAGATTAGTTTGCTATCTTTCAGAGTCTGGAGGTTTCATGGTGAAAACTCATTTCGCTGGCCCCAAAGCCCCTCACCCTCCATCCTTCACACACACACACACACACACACACACACACACACACACACACGTACCATTAAATGTTCTGATATAGTCAAAAGAACCTTTCATCTAAATTCATCATCAAATTCTGGTTCTTCCACTTAGTAAAACTATTTAACTTGGGGCAGCTAGGTGGTGCAGTAAGTGGATAGATCACCAGCCCTGAAGTCAGGAGGACCTGAGTTCAATTTTAACCTCAGACACTTAACACTTCCTAGCTGTGTGACCCTGGACAAGTCACTTAACCCCAATTGCTTCAGGGGAAAAAAAACAAGCATGTAACTTGGGGCAAGACTCTTGGAAGATCTCTGGATCTAGCTTTTCTGGATGGGAAAGGAAAGAATATACTATTGGGGGTGTGGGGCTGACAGTCTCCTCAAATTCATAAAATGAAGAAGTTGGATAAACTGATCTCTGAAGTCCCTTCTATCTCTGAATATATGAGTTCATATAGTACTTTAAAATTCACCTTCCTCTCCTCTTAGAGGGAAGTAGAAGTAGACAACTATGGATGTGTATCAGTAAATACACTTTCAGATTTGGTTGGTTTGGCCACTTCACTAGACTGCTTTTTCCCTCTCTCTTTTGTTATGTAGACTGGCTTTTCTGAGTGTGAAGGGAAAGAATATACTATTGGAGAGGATGGGGGAGAAGGTAAAATAAAAATAACAGGTAGCGTCTTTTTTTTAAAAAAATTATTTATCAAGTACAACAATCTTCTGAAACTGAATTATTCTTCCAGTTTTCAGATGAGCAAATGGCCATATAACCAGTCAGTATTAGTGTTGCCATTTGAACCCCAAACTTCTGACTTCATTCAACTGTTGTCTTCAAATCACAGTTAATGTCCCACCTGTCATTTTGAATACATCTTGTACATTGTTTTTTGCATATTGTCTCCCCCATTGAACTATGAGTTTTTTGGGAGGAGAGATTGGGTTTTTGGTTTTGATTTTTTGACCAATCTTTGTATCCCCAGCATTTAGCACAGTGCCTGGCATGTTATAGACACTTACCAAATGTTAGTTAATTGATATTGGTGCTATGCTACTTCTTATACTTATAATATCTATTATCACTTATACAAACATATGCACAAGCAACAAAGTGTTCTCTCTTCTCCTACTTGCAACATTTAGGACTTAAACAGCAAATGTATCTGTTCTATATAGTACAGTGAAACAGATCTTATTTCCTGGAGTCAGAACTGAGTTCAAATGCCCAACTTAATTTCCTATCTGTGATCTTGGACTAGTCAAATTTTTCCTGAGTTTCTGGGTTCTTTCTCTGTAAAATGAGGGTATTGAACTAGATGACCTCATACAGTCCATGAGTTGTAAACCTATCAGTGTACTTTGGCATGTAGGATTGTGTCCTATACACCAAAACTAATTTTTACAAATAAGAAAACAGCTGATCTGTTGCAGTTAGTAATCATAGACAAAAGAGCACCATGGTATAAGCCTGCCATCTCAGAAGCTCACCTCCCAAGGAAGCCTCTCTGATGTCTTCATGAGAAGGGGCAAAGCACTGGCAGAGGGACCTGTCAGGCTTCCTGACTGTTAGTTACAGAAAGAGGAAAGGGGGGAGGGGAGGCTGGAACTGTGAGTCTAGGTCCTGTCTAAATGGACTAATGGGAAAGCTAATTGTTGTTTCTTCATTAATCTTGTGAATCGACAGGTGCCAGATAGCTAAGGTTTATAATGACCTCTTCTCACTGACTGCCCTCCCTGCCATGGAAACACCCAGATTCAGATCATTCATCAGAAAAAGGAGGAGAGCCCCATGGGTTGAAGTCAGGTGCTGGCGTTTCCTTGAAATACATTTCAAATTGTTCTGTTAGCTAAGTTGGTAGCTGAGTGGAGTTCAGTAGAGCAGGCCAAAAGTGAGAGTCTTGATGCTGAAGCAGTAGGGAAAGATACTAGCCATGAAAGTGTAGGCATTGATTTTTGGCTAGGGTTTTGGCTAGGTTTTTCTTAGATTTGAACAGTCTTCTCCCACTTCCGAGACTCCCTGATTCTATTCCAAGACAACCTTGCTGCCATTTTAAAATATGATCTTTGGTTCTTTCCTTTTTTGTCAATTAAAAAAAAAAGAAAGACTGAAGTATATGAAGTACCACAACTTTAGAAAGCCTCTATCACACCTCTGAAAAGTCCCATTGCATTGTGAAAAGAGCACTGCATTAAGACTGAAAATAAACGTTTAAATCCCAGCTATAGTCATGAGAAACTGGGGAAAAATTCACTGTCTTTCTGAACCTTTGGTTGTAAAGTGGGGTGAAGGCAATACTTGATACTATCTCCCTCATAGGGCTGCTGTGTTTTACAAACTGTAAAGTGCTGCAAAATGTTTCTTATTATGCACAAGATCCACACCTCTGTGAAGAATCTCCACTTTAAATATCCTCCCATCAAATTTTTCTAGAGCACTTTAGTTCTGATTTGCCCTTGCCTTCCAATTAGTCACTTATAGAGTCATATGTTCTCTACAGACCAAACTCCTTAAAAGCAAGGGTCTAACTTCTGACAGGGAAAGTTGGTGCAATCTCCTAGTTTAAAAAAAAAAAAAAAAAAAAAAAAAAGGAAAAAAATCCCATAGCTTCAAGATACAGACAGGACTTGGCAAAAATAGAGGAAAAAAATATTTGCTATCAAGGGGAATCACTTGTCTCTATAATCTATGCTTCTGAAGAGCTTTGAACAAGGAAGTAGGGGTCACAATGATACTGGGGATGTATGAGAAGGTTGGGATCCAACAATAAGGGACTTAGGATTCAGTAGCTATAAAGTTAAGTCATTGGGAGTTAGTGTTCATGGACCTAGGTGAAGACTTAGACAGGAAGATACTAATTCAACTCCCTCATTCAATAAATAAGGACACTGAGAAGCAGTTAAGTCAGTTGCCCAAGGAGTAAGCTGGATTCCAAATAGTTGCAAAGCTGGCACTTTCCACTATACCATTTTCCAAGATGTCCCAGAGATTTAATCTTGACTGAAAAAACAGGGCTAACAAGACAAATAAAAAAAGCCTTCCCCTCCATTGCCAATACCCCCTCTATCCCTTAAGTTTAGCTTTAGTTCAACTGTTCTCACCTTAACCATATCCCATTACCTGCCCCTCATGCACACCAATCTTCTCATCTCACTTTTTATTCCTGTAAATTGACGTCAGTCCTGCTGAATCATGAAGCTGAGGTTTTTAAGCAAAAAAAAAAAAAAAAGAAAAAGAAAAAAAGAAAAGAAAAAATCTGTTAGGGCAGAGAAGCCACATGGGCCCCTTGCCTCTTCCTCCTCTTCAATGATGGTATTTTTAATGGTGTGCACAAGATTTCAGTTTTGGCAGCACATTAAAGAAAACAGCTGGTCACATGTTGGCTTTTTTCTGGGCCTTTTTATATACACACACAGAGCAATTTCTAAATATTCAATCTATAAAAGTCTCAATTCACACACACACTCAGAAATGAGTATTGTATTAATTAGATCCAGGTGTATAGCCCTCACTCTGATCTCCTTCAGGGAATCTTTGGGTCTATCCTGATTCTCACTTGGGGATTTAAAAGGAATAATCAGTTTTCTGAAGAAAGTTCACTACTCATTCCTTTCCCCAAGAGCACCCCCACTTTTTCATCCCCCAAGACAATTGGAAACAAACAAAATAGCTCAGGGTCCCAAGAGAAGCCCACTAGACAAGATGTCAGTTTTTTGCCTACCACTCCCCACTTATTAAAATGGGTCGACTTGAGAAAGCTTCAAAGAGATCCTAAATCTCCTCTGGCCACTCTTAACCTTTGAGCCTGGAACCTATTTAATCCAACAGCATGCCACAGTGATTCTTGCTCTCCAGCCTGAAAGTTAATTTCACAGAGCACTTTACTGTTTGAAAGGTATTATTAAATATTAGGACACTACATTATAAACATGTCCAAGGCTCCAGAGGGCCATTTTAACTTTCAAAAATGAAGTGAAATGCAGCATAAAGCCTGCTTAACCCCAAACCCTAAAATGACTCAATTAGCAGCTTTCTGTAGTGCTGAGTTTGCTGGTTCCCAGCACCAGCCATTCATCAGATTCTGATTTCCTGGATCACTGCAGCCCACCACAACCTAGATCTCAGACACTCATAGGCTTTCTCTAATTGTTCCCTACACAAAACTGCTGTTGGTACTGGCAATAGGTATTGAGTGGCCATTTCCAAATCTCAACCCCTTCCCTGGACTCCTCTGTCATTGTTTAAAAAGTTACTCTGAACAGAAATGTTAAGAGTAGATCAGGACAAATAGAGGAAGCTAGACTCTAGTCTTACCCCCAATCCCAGAATTATGTAAAAGTCTTCTCAAAGCCAAAGCTTTAACATCTCATGGGATCTTTTGAACCAGTCAACAGGATTTTTTTTCATCTGATAGTTGAGGTAGCTTCTATAGCTAGTAAGGATGACTCTAGTCAATTCATCCATTTTAAGTTAGCTGTCAAAATCTCTATTTTAGGACTTTCAGGAAATGTAGTTCTATTTAGATTAGACCAATTAGACCAAATCTAACATCTCTGATTAGAATTCACAGTCCCCTTCAATCTTAAGTCTCAAAGACTCTGAGGTCTTTAGGACATTTGGAGAAACAACCCCAAGGACAGATGACTATTATGAGTCTTCAAGATTCCTATAAGGGGAAGCTTCTTCTTGGCTCTATCATAGATCCCTTCCTTTCCCATCCCAGAAGCACTCAGGCTGACTCAAAGCTCTCTGAAGGCAGAGCAACCCCAAGGTAATGAATGAATCAGAAAATTTTCTCCTTTTTTTGTTTAAAAAAAACTTTTATAATAAAGTTTATTACATTATTTTTCTTTAAAAAATATAAAATAATGTTTCTGCATAGCAGAAAAATTAAGCCAGAGACCCCAAACCCCTGGTTTGTGCAAAGATATTTGGTTTGTAAACATGAGGAGGGAAGGGAGACGAGTGTATACAGGTCCCTATCCCAAATACATTAAGGATAATAGAAAAATAAATGGGCCTCGATTGACTCTGAGGCAGGAGGGAAGAAGCATGAAAGGGCTGGGACAGCTCCACCGGAGGACATTCCTTCCTGGGGAGGGGACTTTGTTTTCTTCCTTTTCTTCTGCCATATCCACCAAACCCCACACAAAAATCAGCATCAACTCCCTCTTACTGCCTTTTCCCTTACCTCAGAGGAAAAACAAAGCCAATTCCCCTTCCCCCCCACAAAAAAACCATAGTTAATGCTGCCACCACATTTTTCCATCTTTTCATATCTGGAAAGGAAAAGACTTCAGGTAGTCCTTAAGGACAGGATTTAAAGGGATCTTGCCCAAGTTGTCCCTTCCGAAGGTGGCCACGATGCTCTTTCTACACAGCTCCTGCAGGGGCCGTACCCTTAGCTGTCGAAGGGGGGTCACCAACATTTTTCGGGGAGAGTTCAGGTAATGTTCCAGCAGCTTGAAGAGGCAGTCGAAGGTCTCCCGGCTGCCATCCAGGTTGAATCGACCCGCCTGGAAGTTGACCCGGATGCTGGTGGGCCCTGAAGCCATCTTAACACTGATGGCAAAAAAACAGTTTTTCTGCCGGCTGTCCCGGACCAGGAAGGTCCCCACCGGCTCACCCTTGAGTTTCTCATGGGCCACATTCACACTCAGAGGCCCCCAGTAGAAGCCACAGGCGTCCAGCAGGGCGCTGGCTCGGGTGATGCTGAAGTAGTCCGCTTGGGAGCGGAAGGTTCGGAAGTGAGTGTCCCCCTGTCCCTGGGTCGTCGCCGCCAGGGCCACCGCACCATGCTGAGGGGCCAGGCCGTGCTGTGGTCTGGGCTGCGGGCTGGGATGTTCCCGGCCAGCCCGGTGGGACGGAGAAGGAGGAGAAGGGTCGAGTCTTCTTCTGGTGTCTGCTGTAACTGCATTGTCGGCTGCCACCTTACTGTGTGCTACCATTCTACAGACTGGGCCAGCCTGTGGGGTCGCCCATAGCGTCCGGCGGCGGGCTCGGGCTCCACTCCAGCAGCAGCTACTCTGAAATCCCAGACAGAAGGGCAGAGAGAGACAGGGAGAGAAAGAGAGAGAGGCAGAATGAGTAGGGAACATTTCCCGAGAGCAGGCAGGCAGGCGGGGCTGTGCAGACAGTGTGCCAAGTACAGAGTCTGCCCTGGGTTGGGGTATCCTCCTAGGAGGCTTTTGCTGCGCTCTTGGTGTAGGGTCGCCAGAGGATGAGGATGTCAGTGCTCATCTAAGCTGAAGGAGAGCCTGGAAACGGGGGTGGAAAGGGCTGCTATTTCCCTGCAGGATGGATTCACTAGAGGGAAGGCGGTGGGTGGGCTGCCGAGTACAATACAAACATCTACATCTTTAGATTACGGCAAGTGTCCTGGAGCCCAAGAGATGCCCTCTCCCTGGCTCCCACCCCCCATTCCCTGGCCACGAGCCCAGGTCTTTCTCTCATCGCTCGTCGCCTCCCCCTGCTGGCCAATAAGATGCAAGACAGCTCGTTCTGGGACAGTTCTTGAAAATCAGCGGGGGGGAGAAAATTCCCAATTTTCACACAGCTAGCCAGCTGCTTTTAAGGGTGAGCGGGCCAGATGGGGGAGATGGCTGCGGACAGCAGAGTCCTTTCAGTCTTCCTGCAGAATGCTTTGCAGGGACCCTAGAGACCAGAAGCTAAGGAATGATGCTCACTGGCAGCCACCACCTCCCCCAAACCCTCGGAGGACAAGATCAGGAGGGAGCAGATGGAGGGTATACAAGGGATAGCCCACAACTCCAGGGACCCCATTCCAAAGGCTGGAAGGCGGACAAGCCAGGAGCCGGGTCTCGGGAGCTCTAGCGCTACTGCTCCCTTTCAATGATGATGCTGGCAGCCCGGCAAAGAAAGCTATCTAGCCATCCCTGTGGCTGCCTCCAGCTTTCCCTTTCCTCTAGATCTCTTCCTTTCGGTGGGGCCTCTCTACCCTCGACTATCCCGAACCCGGACTGGGGAACCCGCTCCTTAACTGCCCAGGACGGGGCGCAAGTCTGGAGGAGAGCATGGAAACTCCCCAAGCTCCAGGACCTCCCTTTCTCCCCAGTCGCCAGCGGCTCTCGACACTAAGAGTCTCAGCTCACCTGGTTCCCAGGCGGGTGGGCGCGGCTCGGCGCCGCGGGCGGGGCGGCGGGGGAGCTCCGGGGCCGCTCAAGCGCATAGTCCGAGGCTGGGAGCCAGTGCAGCTGCTGTAGCCGCAGCTCCCGTCTACTCCGCGCACAACGCAGGGCGCAATCTATTTAAATCTCCGAGGTTCCGTGGCCCAGGCAGGGGTGGGTGGGGGGCGGGGGGGAGGGGCTGTGAGGGAGGCGGGGTCCAGAGCTCCTCCTCTTGGGCTTTCGGTTTCTATTCTGAAGGTGAGGAAGCAAACGCTCCGCTCCCGCCCAGCTCCGGCCCCCTCCTGCCTAGGCTCAGCTCCAGCTCGGGCTGCCGGCGCCTACTCCTTTCTCCCTGTTGTTTAACACTGGCTCTATTTGTTGGACGTCCTTAACGCCCTCCGGTTGCCACCTCAGCTCGCACTCTCTTCATCCATCCCCACCCCTTTCTTGGCCTTTCCAATCTGGCCCTTCCCCCCACTCCTTATCCTCCAGCCCCTTTATAACTCCAGTTGGTGCGCTGCACCACCAAAATTGCGCGCCTTTCACCACCGGAACCCCGCTCCTTCGGCCCAGTTCCTCCCGCTCGTAGCTTTTGCTTCCCAGGAAGCCGATGCTTTTAACCACAGAGTTCAGAGGAATTTCTCTGGGGGAGAGCCTTAACCAAATAGCACATCTGTTAGTTCCTCGGAAAATGGGTGTGGCGAGGGGTGGGGGCTGGGCTTGGCTAGATCCCCAAAACCGACTCCGAGTCCTCCTCTACCCAGCTTCAATTCCACACCCAGCCCGGGACAAGTGAAGGCTCCAGGAACCCCGACTCGGGACTGGGCAGTGCAGCCTCCGCGGATGCTATTGTTAGACCGCTGGGGAAATCTTTCTGCAGCAGGGTTTCCCGGGAGCTGGAATAACACGCGTATTTCTCTCTCCCCCAGTACAGCTTAATTCATCAAATATTTATTGACCGCCTACTATGTGCAAAGAAATTGCAATGGAGAAGGAAACAAAACTGTCTTTGCCACGCTGGAATTCACTGACCTAAATCTTATTCGTCCTCTCCCGCACTATAGAAACGAGAACGATTATTGATCTTCCTTAAAGCTATTCTTGTTGTGTTGCTTGGGGAGGCTAGCAGCTGAGCAAGGTAGCTCCCCCTTCTCTGTCCATTCTCCTCTCCAATCTGAGGACTCCTTATCCATTCCTCACTTCTTTCTCTTTACTTAAGTAGAATAGATCTTAAGTAGGTCCCAAGGTTTGGAGTGGCAGTGCGGGGTAAAGAATATCAGACTGGGGCGAGAAGAGTGAAGAAGCCAAAGACCTGGATTCAGCAGAGACTGCCTGTGAAATCGAAGGAAAAACGCCTCACTTTTTTGGCCTTCAGAGCTTGCATCTCTGTTATGGAAATAACCACTTCTGCAGTTTAAGGCTGTTAGGAGGATCCAAAGTAATAAAACATATGAAAGCCTTTGGGAAATTGGAACTGTGTAATAGTATTAATGATTAGTCCACGACCTCAGTGATTGCTTGAAACCGGACAAGTCCTTTTTCTGGGCTTCTTTTAAATAACTTTCATTTTCCTCATTTGTCAAAATTCTGGCTTTGAACTACTTCTAAGACTTCTTCCAACTTTAAACTTAAAATCTGTGGTCCTACTAATTTGAATCTAATCTACAGCCCCAACCCTTCTCTATACCCTGGGTCTCCTTTCCAGATCTCTCCTCCAACTGCTTCCCCAAAACTATATCTTCCAAAATAATTTACACATATATCCCAACTTTGAAATCTTGTGATTATGCAGTCTTCATAGTCACATTTTCCAAAAGTGATGACCTTGTTTTCTGAACCCAAATTTAGACTAGATAAGTTAATTTTTTTTTAATTGTGAAAGGGCCAAAATATTGGAAATTAGAAGTCTCTGAAAATACCAAATGTATGCTACCGATGGAATCCCTAAGGTTTATTTTGGGGGTGGGGACTGGAGAAAACAATGACTTTTTTTTTCATTTTGCTTACGGGAAAGTCTACACCGGTGGATTCCCCATACCTCACCCCATCTTCCAGACAGGAAGAAGGGGAAAGGGAGGAATTCTTCCAGTTAATCAGAGATAAGAAGTTTATAAAACGCTTAGTGCTCCAATCAAAAACCTCTTGGATAAGGAGACTCCCTGGAACAATAGGAAAAGCACCAGCTCTGTAGTCAGTGGACCTGAGTTCAAATTAAGAAAATAATTTAACTTCCCTACGTTTCTCATCTGTATAATGGAAATTTGGATCCACTGACCTCTGAGATTCTCTCCAGTTTTACACATATGATTCCATTATTTCAGTTAACCTATTTCAAGGGGTCTGCTGTAAGGGGAAAAATGAATTCATACATTTCACACAGTAGAACAAATTTCCAAGTTGAGTCAGACCAGGATTTTTGTCTTGTCTTTCTTTGTCATTAACTAGTTATGTGACCACTGACAGATCATTCTATTATCATGAAACTCAATTTCCTCATCTGTCACATGAGGATAAAATAATATTTAACCACTGGTCCCTCTGTTGAGACCAAGTCCCAAGTATTGTTGACAAGGAAAACAAGTCTTATCTTTACAAAAATATTCCTAGAAACACTATTTGTAGTAGTTTAGATGAAACAAAGAAAACAAAACCTGTTTTTCACTGGTTCATTAATGGGGAACCAACTAAACAAATTACACTATGTGCATGTAATGGAATTCTATCTTAGTATAACAAATTAATAAATTCAAAGAATCCAAAAAAATATAGGGAGACTTAAAAAGTAATTTTCTCAAGTTAATGATGAATGTTGGAGGGGATGTGGGAGGGCTGGGACACTGATGCATTGTTGGTGGAACAGATACAGCCATTCTGGAGAACAATTTGGAGCTATGCTCAAAAAGTTATCAAACTGTGCATACCCTTTGACCCAGCAGCATTTCTACTGGGCTTATATCCCAAAGAAATCATAAAGGAAGGAAAAGGCCCCACATGTGCAAGAATGTTTGTGCAGCCCTTTTTGTGGTGGCTAGAAACTGGAAATTGAATAGATGCCCTTCAATTGGAGAATGGCTGAATAAATTATGGTATATGAATATTATGGAATATTATTGTTCTGTAAGAAATGATCAGCAAGATGATTTCAGAGAGGCCTGGAGAGACTTACATGAACTGATGCTGAGTGAAATGAGCAGAACCAGGAGATCATTCTACACGGCAACAACAGTACTATATGACGATCAATTCTGATGGACATGGCTCTCTTCAACAATGAAATGTTTCAAACCACTTCCAATTGTTCACTGAAGAAAGCCATATACACCCAGAGAGAGGGATGTGAAATGTGGACCACAACATAACATCCTCATACTCCTTGATTGATGTTTGCTTACATTGTGTTTCCTTTATCTGATGTATCGTTTGTGTAGACAAGATTTTTCTTGCACAACAATGACAAGTTTGGAAATATGTATACATATATTCGATTTGCCAATATTTTAACATAATTAACATGTAGTGGATATCCTGCCATCTAGGGGAGGGGTGGGGAGTTGGGGGAAAAATTTGTAACGGAAAGCTATGTAAGGGTTATTGTTGAAGAATTACCCACACATATGTTATGCAAATAAAATAAAAAAAATAAAATTAAAAAAAAGTAATTTTCTCAACTACTTTAAAGAAACAAGAATCAAAATAAAAACAATGTAGGTAAACATTGATTCTAATTACATAACTCTCATTATAAGGCTGATAACTATAACTAGTCTATTATAGAAACAAAAAAAAGTAAAAAAGGATCATAAAAAAAGAAGGATGTAGGTTAACTAGGTTAAAATCAAGGTGTGCATCTTTTATGTGAATTTCAGAAACAATAAATAGCAAAAATGGATGGATCCCTCTCTAATCATTTAAAGTCATTTAGGTTTTGTTTGTTGTCCTGCATTCTGGTAATTCTTTTCTTTCCCCTAATAGCCTTGAATATGAAGACAAAACCCAGTTGGATTGCCTTTCTTGAGAATGACAAAGTTCAGACTACTCATCTCAACTATCACTTTCTTTTTTGTTAAATTGAATTGTTTAATAAAATGTTCTTAAAAATTGTGAACTCCAGGTTATAAACTTCTGATTTAGTCCTAATACCTCTTTAACAGATGAAAAAACCAACTCTCTAGACTCCTAATTCAGTGCTTATTAAAAAAAAAAAATCTCTTTTGGTATTCATGCCTAGTAGTGGTGTTAGGTCAAAGGATATGAATTTATGGCCCTTTGGGCACAGATTGTATCTTCTGATCTTTTATCAATTGGGGCATGGCTCTTTTTTTTTTTTTTTTTTTTTAGAAATTTGACTCAGTAAGAAACGACCAGCAGGATGATTGCCGAGAGGCCTGGAGAGACTTGCATGAACTGATGCTGAGTGAAACGAGCAGAACCAGGAGATCATCATACACAGCAACAACAGTATTACATGATGATCAATTCTGATGGACATGGCTCTCTGCAACAAAGAATTGTCTCAAACCAGTTCCAATTGTTCACTGAAGAAAACCATATACACCCAGAGAGAGGGATATGAAATATGGACCACAGCATAACATTTTCATGATCTCTATTAATATTTGCTTGCATTATGTTGCCTTTCTCTGATTTTCTTTTTTTTTCTTGTAGATAGGATTTTTCTTGCATAACTTGTCAAGTATTTCAACATTATTAACATGTAGTAGACTTCCTGCCATCTAGGGGAGGGGAGGGGACTGGGGGTAAAATTTGTAATGGAAAAAAAGATCAATGTTGGGGAACTACCCATACATATGTTATACAAATAAAAAGCTTTAATAAAAAAAAAGAAAAAAAAAAGAAATTTGACTCAATTCCCTTTACGTTTGAGAAATGAGGCCTTCCTTATCAGAGAAACTTGCTTTGAAATTCTTTTTTACAATTACTGTTGCTAACTGTATTCCCCCCCCATTTATTCTCTCTCTTTCCTTTCACCCTCCCCTCCCACTCTTGTTGTATCCCATTACCCTCCTACTTTCCTGATTTCTATACCCATATTGAGTATGTATGTTATTTCCTTTTTGAGCTAATTCTGATGAAAGTAAGGTTCACTCCCTCACCCTCTCCTTCCCCTTTTCTCTTCCATTGTAAAAGCTTTTTCTTGCCTTTTTTTTTTTATGGCAGATAATCTGCATCATTCTACTTTTCTCTTTCCCTTTCTCCCAGTACATTCCTTTCTCATCCCTTAATTTCATCATTTTTAAAAAAGATATTATCTCTTCATATTCAACTCACACCTGTATCCTCCATACTTCTTCTAACTGCCATAATAATGAGAATGTTCTAATAAGTTACAAGTATCATCCTCCCATGTAGGAATGTAATCAGGTAATCCTTATTAAGTCCTTTATTATATCATTTTCCTGATCCCCTCCTTATGCTTCTCCAGAGTCCTGTATTTGAAAATAAAATTTTTCCTTCAGTTCTGGTCTTTTCATCATGAATTAAATATCACTTTTTACATGAATTTTCTTGATTGCTCTAGTCCTTACTATACTCCTTCTGAAACCTACCTTGTATTTAACTTATTTCTATCATATAGATCTTCTAGGTGGCATAGTAAATAGAGTTCTGGACCTGAAATCAGGAAAACCTGAGTTCAGACTCAGTCTTAGACACTAGCTGTTCAGTTTATCTGTAAAATGAGGGTGATAATAACACCTACCTTCCAGCATTGCTGTGAGCATAAAATGAAATATTTGTAAAGTGCTTTAAATGTACAAGCTCTCAAATCTTAAGGTTTTATATAAATGCTATTATTATTAGATTGTCCACCCCTTAGTAGAATAGGAGCTTCTTGAAAGCAGGGACTATCCCATTCTTATCCTTGTATCTTTAATACCTAATATTTCATTTTTAGAGCATTGATTGACATTGACTGACAAATGATCGATCAACTCCAAATTTCTTACAGAAACCAAGGTCCATCTATTTACTGCCAATATTCTTCCTTCAATGACATATGACTAGGAGATATAAAAAAGAGAGTATCTGGCATACTCAGATTATCCAAAGGACAATAAAGAGACCTGCAGTGAGCAAGAACAAGATGCAATGCAATCTTGTTATTTTTTCAATTATGTCCAACTGTTCATGATCCCATTTGGACTTTTCTTGTCAAAAATACTGGAGGGCTTCATCATTTTTTTCTCCAGTTCATTTTACAGATGTGGAAACTGAGCCAAACAGAGTTAAGTGCTTTGCCCAAAGTCACACAGCTAGTGTCTGAGGCCAGATTAAACTCAGAAAGATGAGTCTCCCTCACTCTAGGCTTGGCAGTCTATCCACTGTGCCATCTCTGCCCACATATGTAAAGAGCCACAGACAGTGGGAGAACTCTCAGTGAGAATAAGACTCTTCAGCCCAGAGGGAATCTGCTGACAATGTCTGGTTCAGCTCTCATCTCCCCTTGGGGTGTCTCACCCTTCCTGAGAAGTCAGGGGGGCTTGATAACCTGTGTTCTACTTGAAATGGAGATACTTGTAGTATAAGAGGCATTTACATATTAATGGAGGATGCTTATAGTTAGTACTTGCTCAGTGTGCTATAGTGATGTAATAGTACTAAGGTATTTAGGGGCTGAGAGGACTTGAAATAAACAGACTCCACATTTGACCATCCACGGGGTCCCAGTCTCATCACTCCTCTTCTAAAACCAAGGACCTCGACTGGTCCTAAGATCCTCCAGAGAGCTAGTCCAGATAGTATATTTTGGCACTCCAACTTGGGGACTCTAAAAAGAACACCACACACATACTATGCTACCTATTATTTATTTGTTCTGATCAGTTCTAGGAGACTAAGATGTATTTGACAATGAGACTTTTTTAAGTGTATGTGAGGGGATGAATATTTTATCTATTATTCAAAAATGCATTAAAGAAAAGAGTAATAAAATATTTTACCAAAAATATTCTTTTATTCCATGGGCATTACTAATTCCTCAGTTCCTTTTCTGCTCGATTGTCTAAATAGCACCATTAGCTATCAGTACTCATAGAACGAATAGAATCTTAAGAGACTGTAGAATCAAAAGGTCATAGAATGAGAACTGGAAAAGATGTTAGAGGCTATCTAGCCCAGTCTCCCTCCTTTTACAAATGAGGGAATGAAGATCCATAGAGATTAAAAGATTTGATAAAAGGCTTAGCACACTCTCCACTCTACCAAGATGCCTGCATCTAAAAGATCTAGCCCAATGTTTTCACTGAATAAATAAGAGAAAACTGACACCCAGGGAGACACCAGTTAAAGCTAGTTAATTATTGGCTGAATTGGGACAAAAATACAGCCTATCTGATTCCAGGTGCTCTTTCAGTAAAACTATCCCACTCTAAAGCACTAATTGCTTTTTTTTCATTTACAAAGGCCATTTCCCAGTACCTAGAATGCACATCTTACTTATCTCCACCTGTTAGAATTCATTGCTTGACTCAAAGCTCTGCTCAGACAACATATCAAGGTTATATAAAGCTTGTCTTGATCCCTCGATTTCTAAAGCTTCCCCCAATATTACTTTGTTATCACTTTGTCTTAGCTAAGGCCTCCCACTACATCCGGGGCCATCTCCAGTCATCCTGATCTATATCTGGTCACTGGACCTAGATGGCTCTGGAGCAAGTGACCTTGCACAGCCCTCCCTCACCTAAATCCATTTCACTTGCATTTCATGATATCACCTCTCTGATGTCAGGGTCCTCTTCGAGAATGAAGGACAAACAACAATAGCCTTGTACTTACTCCATATGTACTTGTATGCTCATGTGTTTATGTCATCATCCCACTTCCCCTAGCTAAGCAGGGACTGACTTTTTGGTCTTTGTGTCCTCTCTTAAAAATGTGTTAAAAACACATAGCACAATTTCAGACTGTGTGAGACAGGGAAAAATGAAGAATTCACAGAGGGGAATAATCAATGTGTGTGTATACACACACACACACACACACACACACACATACACACACATATATCTTTAACTATAAGCTAAATTATAAGAAGCCTAGTAGACCTCAGTTCCTTCTCCCAGAGATCACATGGCAGGAGACAAGGACATACCATTTAGGTCATAATCGTCCAAAAAAGGGAATGAAATTGTTGCAGCAAATCAAAGGGGTAAAGGGAGGGGTTGATGATTTTTGAAGATTGGCAGGGAATAAAACTGCCTGTATGGGTCGGAAAGGTGACTCTCCTCCCTCCAAGTACTTCCCTTTAGCTCTGGGGTTGTTGGACTGCCCGAATTTTATGAAATTCTAATTAAATATTTTTCTGCTTTTCACTTTGAGAGACCTCTGAGTAGTCATTTTGGGTGAGGGTCTGCATGTCCCACACAAGACCCCTGGGAGACAATAAAATTTGTTGATTCCATTAACTTCCTAAACCCCAACAGAGTCCAAACCTATTCTGCTTTCCATCTAAACTCAAAGAAATATCTCAGAAGTTGATTGTCTTGGTGTTTTGGATCAAGCCTACATCTGATAATTAAGTTTGGAAGTGAGATGCTTGTAGATCTTATAACTTTTAACAAAGGGAAATTTATTAAATAATAACATTCTTAGGATATTCATTCAACTATTGGTTCAATTGAGCATAATTGCTCTGGTCTTCACATTTGTTATGAAGTCCACAAAGTCAAAAAGGTGAGCTGACTCCTACAGGAAGCTATTGCAATTATCTGACCATTAGTCTCCCAGACCAATGACATCTTAAAATGAGACTACATGGCAGTGGCTTTCCTAGGCTGTAAGTAGTAAATTTCTAGCTGCCTTGGGTTCTGCTGTCATGATCCTCAACTTCATTAGTAGTAAATATTACTCCTACTGTACCCGAGGAACACAAGGAATCAAATTCCATCTGTACAACTTGCTAAATTTACTTCTTACCAGAGGTGGATGTGTTGCTTGTCACTGAAAATTTCCAAGATTATGTGTGTATTTGCGTGTGTATGTGTGTGCATATGCGTGTGAATACATACTCATATGGGTGGGAGTGTTTTAAGGGTCAGGACTGTAGCAGATACCAACTTTAGAGACCCCTGCTTGGAAGAAAGAAGCTTTTGAGAGGAAGATGGGAGGAGGGATGCTTGGAAGGCAACCCATGGCAGCACTAGGAAGAGGTTCCTCTGTATTAGGAGCTGTCTTTTCAGCTGAGAAGGGTGGGAGGATGAGAAAAAAGAAGGCTCAGGTTTGGGAGCTTATTATTTCTTGGTCAGAGAGTCTCCTTGGCAGACTCTCAACAGAAAAGGATATAAATAGCTAATTACCCTCCTGTGCATTTACCTGCACATGTTTGGATTTGCATGCCTTAATATGTTTGCTCATATAAGCTAGGGCAACTCGGGGCCTCCAGAATCTGGTAGCTTGGCTAAGGTTTGATTGGTGTACTACCTTTCCTGAGAGCATTCCCAGACAACTCTCTTCTTAGGGGTTCCCATTTATTTAGTTGTCAGATTCCACTATCTCTTTGCTGACCTTGTTTCTACCTCAAATTTTATGCTAACATGAGGAAAGGTTTCTTTTACTCCATTCCCCTTCCCTCCCAACAAAGTCATTTTCCCTTCCCTCCTTAATCCCCAAGTATATCCCTTTTAGTATAAACCACAGAAAAAGTACAGGGTGGAAAGGGCCTCAGGCTGAAATCTTGCACAAAGGTAGGGAGAGAGAATGGGATAGAAGGAGGCCTGTCTTTCTGAGAGGTTGTACAGGTCCATCTGGTTCCTCCTCCTTTAATTTACTGGTTTGGGAGGGTTCTGAACCTTCCCCTCCAGGCCTCCACCTCCTCCTCTGTTGATTGATGCCTTGTCATTATCTCTTATCATCTCTTTGAACAATTCCAGGGAATTACAATGTATGTTATGGTGTGCTAAGGTTAAGAAAAAAACAACAAAAAGTGTGTGACCAGAGAGATGAAAAAGGAAGGGGAATGGATGGAGAGACTGCCAGAAATGACTCCTCAGTCTGGGATGTTTAAGGGCCAGCTGGATCAGATGAAAGGAAATGTAGAATAAGAGCATGGTGGGATCTTGGGCATCCTACCTGCAGAAAGGTGATGAGATGAAAAGAGCCCAGAGACTGTTTCTTATCTAACCTCACTCCCATTTCCCCAAGCAGTACAAGTGTTACCTTTCACAGCCAGTCCCAGAGGAAAGGTTCCTAACAATTCCTGGCTGGTAGAGGGGTTGGATTGACCAGCCAGCAGTCAGAGGGGAAATAAGGAAGGACCTCGATAACAGATGGGCCCGAACTTTGTGCTTTAAGGAAAAAAAAAAAAAAAGGCAGGATCTATGATGTGGTTCTCTTGCTGGGGGCCCAGGAGAAATGCAAAATGACACTGTTTACAGCTATCTTAATGAGAGAAAAGGCCAGAAAAGCTTACATTCTCTTGCAGAGTAACTGCTGCAGAATGACAGATAAGGAGCTGGACTCCAAAGACGGGAAATGAGAAGGCACCTCAATTCTTCAGGGAATAGGGGGAGAGACCAAAACTGGTGTGGAACATTACATTTACTGTCAATTTTTTTTTTAAATTGTATTGATTGCTTTTGATTTTTCTTTCTCTTCCTCTTTTTAAAAATAAAATGCAAAATATATACAGTCATTTCTGGGAGGTAGAAAGCACTTGAAACTGGGGAGGCTCAAGAAAGGCCTTGGGCAGAAGGTGACATTTGAGCCATGCTTTGGGAGAGAAAGCTAAGGATTCCAAGAAGGGGAGTGAACAGTGAAAACACTCTAGGCTTGGGGGATTCTACCTTGTCAAAGACTAGAATATTCCCCTAGTGGACTGATGAAAGAAAATGAGCTTCCTAAAACAGACCCAAGAACTCGACTCTTAGAATTCCAAAACCAGGGTTCTTTTCACAGTAGTCCCCACCATTCACTACCTTCTTCCCTCCCTTTCCACCCTTATCATAACCTATTATCGACATGCACTTTGAACTTAAATATTAGCTTTTAGAAGATTTTAATAATAATTCATATGAGACACTTGCTTCACAACAGCCCCGGGAAGTAGGTGATAAGATTATTACCCATTTTACAGATGAGAAAAGAGGTGATGAGAAGTTAAGTAACTCACTCAAGATCAAAGTAGTAAGGCTCAAAGCCAAAATTTGATCCCTAAATCCATTGTTATATGTCACCATGAGAGAATGAAGGACAAACAATTATAATCTTGTATTTACTTCATATGTACTTTTATGATCACATATTCATATCATCATCCCTCTTCCCCCAGCTAAGCAGAGACTAATTTTTTGGTCTTTGTGTCCTTTGTTAAAAACACTTAGCACAATTTCAGAGTAAAAATCAAATAATCATGATATAGGGGCAGCTAGTTGGTGCAGTGGATAGAGCATCAGCCCTGAAGTCAGGAGGACCTGAGTTCAAATCTGACCACTTCCTAGCTGTGTGATCCTGGGCAAGTCACTTAATCCCAATTGCCTCAGCAAAAACAAAAAAAATAATAATCACAATGTAGTTGGTAATGTTGCATTTGGATGCAGGAAGATCTGGGTTCATGGCAAGGAACTAGAAATTGAGTTGGATGTCCATAAATTGGAGAATGGCTGAATAATTTATGGAATATGAAAGTAATGGAATAATATTGCTCTATAAGAAATGATGAGCAGGCTGATTTCAGAAAAGCCTGGAAAGATTTACATCAACTGAGGCTGTGAGGCAAATAGAACCAGGAGAACATTTTGAACTCAGGTCCTCCTGACTTCAGGGCTGGTGCTCTATCCACTGTGCCGCCTAGCCGCCCCAATAACAAGATTTTGTGGTGATCAACTGTGATAGACTTAGTTCTTTTCAGCAATATGGTGATCCATTAGACTTGAAGCTGTAAAATGCCATTCACATTCAGAGAGAGAACTGTGGAAACTGAATAAGGATTGAAACATACTAATTTCACTTTTTAAAATTTTTTTTCTTTCTCATGGTTTTTTCCTTTTGTTCTGATTCTTCTTTCACTACATGACTAATGTGAAAATGTTTTAAATGATTGTACATGTATAACCTGTGTCAAATTGCTTGCTGTCTTGGGTAGGAGGGAAGTAAGGGAAAGAGAGGGAAAAAAAATTTGGATCTTAAAATCTTACAAAAATGAATGTTGAAAACTATTTTATGTGAAATTAGAAAAATAAGATACTATTTTTGAAAAAAGATCTGGGTTCAAATTTAGCCCACAGTTCTTAAAATCCATGTAACACTGGGCAAGTCACTATGTCTCTGGGCCTGAGTTTCTTTCTCTGTAAAATGAGTAGGTTGAATTCAATGACCTTTAAATTCTCTTCTAGGAATATAGGATGCTATGGTTCCCCATCTGCATCATTCTTTCATCACCGGTTTAACACTTTATGTATACATCACATGTTGTGTTTAATCTGGACCTATGATTTCTTTTCTTAGATTATTTAAAAATTTTTTTCTCTATCTCCCTTCCTATCAATTGAACAAAAAGAAAAGACGAAAAGAAGGCTTCATAACAAATATTCATAAACAAATGCTTCCATTGGACATGTCCAAATTCTGGATCTTGAGTCTCTCATTCCTCTGGCAGGAGATGAATAGTGGACTTGAACCTTTCTCTGTCTTCTACAATCATAGTTTGTTATTTCGATGATCAGAGTTCCAAAGTCTTTCAAAACTGTATGTCTTTGTAATGTTATCATTGTAAGAATTGTTCTCCTGCTTCTGTTCATGTTTCTCTACATCATTTCCTAAAAGTCTGAGATTCTCGGTTTCCTCTGGAATTGTCCCTTTGTCACAGTAACATTTAATTACATTCATATGCCATAATGCTCCCCAGTAAGTAGGTTTTCAGTTTTTTCTTAGTTTTCAGATGTTTGCTATCACAAGAAGAGCTGCTAAAAAAAAAAAAAATCTATGGATAGATATAGATTGTGCATATATATGTTTATGCTTGTATGTATACATGTATGTATGTTACAGTGGGCCTATGAATTTATGGTAGAGGGATCTCTTTTGTGAAAACTCTCCCCACCAGTGCAGACCAATAGCTTGTCTCTAAGAGAATTTGGAGGGAGAGGGCTACAGTTTATTGTACTTACATAGCTTGAATAAGTCAAGGGCAAGACTTAAATCCAAGGCTTCCTGACTCAAAGGTGTACCATTTACAGGAAAGCCATAATGTCTCCCACTTCATAGCTCCTTCCCTCTTTAGTCAGGTGGCATTCCTTTTTGCTTGTCTCCTCAACAAACTAAAGGATCTTACTTCTGCTTTCAAATTCTTCCTCTTAACTACTCTTTGGTTAGCTGGCCCAGGCCAAGAGAGAAAGTTTTGGAATGGCAGATGGTATTCTGACCTTTGAATGAGAACTGCAAATTTTTAGATATGAAAGAAGGCTTGGAAATCTGTGATTCCACCCTCCTCATTATACTGTTGAAGAATGTGAGACCCTGAGAAGTCATTTGAATTGCTCAAAGATAAAGATAAAGATGGTTCCCCCTACTCCTCCCACTTTAAACCTGGGATTCTTAATCTTTTTTGTGTGTGTTAGAGACTCCTTTGGCAGTGAAACGTTTTGTCACTTCTCAGAATAATGTTAATTGCTTACATTCATAATTGAAGAAAATTTTAAATTTCAATTAAAGGTTTGTAAAAATAAGAATGTAATTTTTTCCCAACCAAGTTCATGGAGCCCTTGAAATTTATTCCCTCTTCATGGATCCCAAGTTAAAAATCCCTGCTTTAAATCTTCTATGCTTTCTTCTGAATTTGAGTAAGACTACGATTCTCCAGGCATACTATGACTGTGTAGAAACTTAATATTTCTCCAGTTCATTCAAAAGGTTTCTAAAGATTCAGCCTTCATTTTGAAATCTGGATGTTTCCAAACAGGGGCCAGTGTAGTTAGGAAAAAACAAGGAATCTGATTACCTGGGGCAATGACAGTTGGAAAGCATGAGTGATAGTATCTGTCTGCTGGATTTGCAACTTGAGAACAGATAAAAGGGCAGGAGAAATTTTTTAATAGAAAAGGAAAGAGCAGAACCAGGAGATCATTAGCAGAACCAGGAGATCATTATACACGGCAACAACAGTACTATATGAGGATCAGTTCTAATGGACATGACTCTCTTCAACAATGAAATGCTTCAAACCAGTTCCAATTGTTCAGTGAAGAAAGCCATATACACCCAGAGAGAGGGATGTGAAATGTGGACCACAACATAACATTTTCATGTTCTCTATTGATGTTTGCTTGCATTGTATTTCCTTTATCCGATTATTCTTTCTTGTAGATACGATTTCTCCTGCACAAAAAATGATGTGTGGCAATAACTATACATATATTAGATTTCTTAAGTATTCTAACATAATCATGTAGTGGATATCCTGCCATCTAGGGGAGGGGGGGGGAGTAGGGGGGAAAATTTGTAACAGAAAGCTTTGTAAGGGTTAATGTTTAGGAATTACCCATACATATGTTTTGCAAATAAAAAGTATTAATAAATAAAAAAATAAAAAAAAAATAAAAAACAAAAAAGGAAAGGAAAGGAAAATAGAGGGGAAAGATTTAGAGAAATCTAAACTAAAAAGTGGATTGAATAATTTTCTTTTTAGATGCTTTCCTCCCCATCCACCACCATCCCCAACTCTAGGCTACTGGTAAGTCTGAGTCTGGTGGATTGCTTGAGCTCTGGAATTTTTGAAGTTCCACTTAGCCTATTACCATCATCATCATAGTCCTCCTCTTCATAATAGCTAACCTTTATATAATGTTTACTATGTGCTCGGCATTGATCCTCACAATAACTATGGGCCATAGGTGCTATTATTATTTACATTTTACAAATGAGGAAACTGAGGCACAAAGTAGCCTTGGTGGGGGGCAAAGCTATCAGCAATGAGATCTGGACTGTGAGTGAATGTTCCAGTCAAGTTAAAATAGTCAATGAAATAAAAAATAAAATAAAGTCAAATCAAATCAAATCAAATCTTCCTTTTCCTCTGTGGCTTTTCTTTTTTTTTGAGTCCTAGAACTTCCAGACTGATTTCAGGTTATGATGCAGAAATCATAATAATTGTAATGATGATAATGAAGATAATAGTTCGTATAATCGTACCTTACATTACTCAAGCACTTTTACATAATTATTTCATTTGATCCTCACAAGAGAGCCATAGCAGAATAGAATAAGCCATTTTACTGATACAGAAACAGAAAATAGAAGTCCAGTGACTTGTCTAAGATCATATGGATAGTAGACAAAGCTGGAACTGAAATTTCAGTCTCTCTTCTACCCTTTGTATAAAGTCCTTTACATAGCATAGTGATTAATTATTTCCCCTTTCTCCAGGCTCTAAACAGAATGAAAGTGCTTCAATTTACTTCTTTTTAGGAGGGGAAGGAAAACTCTTCTTTTGAAATTGAGGGACACAATGGAAAAAAAAAAAATCCCTGTCGTTAGAATTGTAGGGTCTAGTAAGCTGACTTCAGAAAGGCCTGGAGGGAATTACATGAACTAATGCTGAGTGAAGTGAGCAGAACCAGGAGATCATTGTACACAGCAACAAGACGATGTGATGACCAACTGTGATGGACGTGTCTCTTTTCAACAATGAGGTGATTCAAGCCAGTTCCAATATTCTAGTGATGGATAGAGCCATCTGCATCCAGAGAGGACTGTGGGGACTGAGTGTGGACCACAACATAGTATTTTCAACTTTTTTTTTATTGTTGTTTGCTTGCTTGTTTTTTTCTTTCTCATTTTTTTCCTTTTTGATCTAATTTTTCTTGTGCAGCATAACAAATGTGAAAATATGTTTAGAAGAAGTGCACATGTAGAATGGCTGAATAAATTATGGTATATGAATGTCATGGAATATTATTGTTCTGTAAGAAACGACCAGCAGGATGATTTCAGAGAGGCCTGGAGAGACTTGCATGAACTGATGCTGAGTGAAATGAACAGAATCAGGAGATCACTATACACGGCAACAAGAAGATTATATGGTGATCAGTTCTGATGGACATGGTTCTCTTCAACAATGAGATGATCCAGGCCAGTTCCAATGATCTTGTGATGAAGAGAGCCATCTACATCTAGAGAGAGGTCTGTGGGAACTGAGGGTACATCACAACATTGTATTTTCACCTTTTTTTGTTGTTGTTTGCTTGCATTTTATTTTCTTTCTCATTTTTTATTTGATTTTTCTTATGCAGCAAGATAATTGCATAAATATGTATGCCTATATTGGATTTAGCATATATTTTTACCATGTTTAACACATATTGGATTACTTGCCATCTAGGGGAAGGGGAGTAAATTGGAACACAAGGTTTTACAAGGGTGAATGCTGAAAACTATCTTGGCATATATTTTGAAAAACAAAAAAAAAACTATTATTATAAAAAAAATTGGAAAAAAAGTTTTACAAAGGTGAATGTTGACAATTATTGATTCATATGTTTGGAAAGAATAAAATACTATTAAGAATTTTAAAAAAGAATTGGAGGAATAAGGTCAGGAGTGAAACAAGGCTGCCCACTGTCACCATTACTATTTATTATTGTATTAGAAATGTTAGCTTTAGCAATAAGAGAAGAAAAAGAGATAAAAGGAACCAGAGTAGGTAATGAAGAAACCAAATTATCACTTTTTGCAGATGACATGATGGTATACTTAGAGAACCCTAGAGACTCAACTAAAAAACTACTAGAAACAATTCACAACTTTAGCAAAGTGGCAGGATTCAAAATTAATCCACATAAATCATCAGCATTTTTATATATTACCAACAAAGTTCAGCAGCAAGAGATACAAAAAGAAATTCCATTCCAAATAGCAGATGATAGGATAAAATATTTGGGAATCTATCTGCCAAGGAAAAGTCAGAAACTATACGAATTAAATTACAAAACACTTTCCACACAAATAAAATCAGACCTAATCAACTGGAAAAACATTAAGTGCTCATGGGTAGGCGGAGTGAACATAATAAAAATGACAATACTACCCAAACTAATCTACTTATTTAGTGCCATACCAATCAAACTCCCAAGAAATTATTTTACAGATCTAGAAAAAATAGTAGCAAAGTTCATTTGGAAGAACAAAAGGTCAAGAATTTCAAGGAGATTAATGAAAAAAAAGACAGATGAAGGTGGCCTTGCTGTACCAGATCTAAAACTATATTATAAAGCAGCGGTCATTAAAACCGTTTGGTACTGGCTAAGAAATAGAGCAGTCGATCAGTGGCACAGGATAGGTTATCAGGACAACCTAGACATTAACCTTAACAATCTAGTGTTCGATAAACCCAAAGACCCCAGCTTTTGGGATAAATACTCTCTATTTGGCAAAAACTGCTGAGAAAATTGGAAACTAGTGTGGAAGAAATTAGGGCTTGACCCATGCCTAACACCACATACCAAGATAAGATCTAAATGGGTTCATGATCTAGATATAAAGAGGGACTTTGTAAGCAAGTTAGAGGAACGTAATATAGTTTATCTCTCAGATCTGTGGAGATGGAATAAATTTATGTCCAAAGAAGACCTGGAACTCCTAATTGAACACCAGATGGATAATTTTGACTATATTAAGTTAAAAAGTTTCTGTACAAACAAAACAAATGCAGACAAGATTAGGAGGGAAGCATCAAATTGGGAAGTCATCTTTACATTTAATGGTTCTGATAAAGGCCTCATTTCTAAAATATATAGAGAATTGTCTCATACATATAAGAATTCAAGCCACTCTTCAATAGATAAGTGGTCAAGGGATATGAACAGACAATTTTCAGATGATGAAATTAAAACCATCTCTAGTCATATGAAAAGTTGCTTCAAATCACTATTGATCAGAGAAATGCAAATTAAGACAACTCTGAGGTACCACTACACACCTGTCAGATTGGCTAAAATGACAGGAAAAGATAACAATGAATGTTGGAGGGGATGTGGGAGGGCTGGGACACTAATACATTGTTGGTGGAACTGTGAACGGATCCAACCATTCTGGAGAGCAATTTGGAGCTATGCTCAAAAAATTGTCAAACTGTGCATACCCTTTGACCCAGCAGTGTTTCTACTGGGCCTATATCCCAAAGAGATCTTAGAGGAGGGAAAGGGCCCCACCTGTGCAAGAATGTTTGTGGCAGCCCTTTTTGTAGTGGCTAGAAACTGGAAACTGAAGGGATGCCCATCAATTGGAGAGTGGCTGAATAAATTATGGTATATGAATGTTATGGAATATTATTGCTCTGTAAGAAACGACCAGCAGGACGATTTCAGAGAGGCCTGGAGGGACTTGCATGAACTGATGCTGAGTGAAACGAGCAGAACCAGGAGATCATCATACACAGCAACAACAGTATTACATGATGATCAATTCTGATGGACAAGGCTCTCTGCAACAAAGAATTGTCTCAAACCAGTTCCAATTGTTCACTGAAGAAAACCATATACACCCAGAGAGAGGGATATGAAATATGGACCACAACGTAACATTTTCATGATCTCTATTGACATTTGCTTGCATTGTGTTGCCTTTCTCTGATTCTTTTTTTTTCTTGTAGACAGGATTTTTCTTGCATAACTTCTCAAGCATTTCAACATTATTAACATGTAGTAGACTTCCTGCCATCTAGGGGAGGGGAAGGGACTGGGGGTAAAATTTGTAATGGAAAGCTTTGTAAAGATCAATGTTGGGGAACTACCCATACATATGTTATACAAATAAAAAGCTTTAATAAAAAAAAAAAAAAGAATTGGAGGACCTGAGTTCAAATTTTGTTCTTGTCTCTTTAATGCTTGAGTTACTTTTGGCAAGTCCTTTCATATCTCAGGGCTTCTGAAGGTCTTCTAGAAACCAGGGCCTACCTGGCATCTATTGTCTGCCCTGTCCTCCCTTCTACTTGAAAGCTACCTTGGGAACCTGATCTTGGAAAGATCCAAAATAAACATGAACGGACAAAATAAAGAAAACCCAAATTAAGCTTCAAATACTATCCAACAAGCTCCACCCCATTCTATGAGGCATTTGGCCATCAAGCCCCTCTCCCTCACTTTCTGCTAACTTCCCAGCCTACCAATCATCTTTTTGTATTGTCTGCCCTGCCCCTTGAAGGAACAAACTGTTTCCTTAGTTTTAATGCTTCCTCTCAGTTGATTGTTTCCTATTTATGCTGCATTTAACTACTTGGCACAGAGCAGTTATTTAATACATGATTTTTTAAAAGTGGGGCTTTTTAATGTATTCATCTATAAAATGAAGGGATTAGATTAAATGGCCATTAATGTCATTTACATGGACAGTTAGGGGTGAAGTGGATAGAGTGCTGGGCCTGGAGTCAGAAACATCTGAGTTCAAATCTGGTGTCATACTTACTAACTGTATAACCCTTACTTAATGGCTGTATGATCCTGGGCAAGTCACTTAACCCTGCTTGCCTCAGTTTCTTCATCTGTAAAATGAGTTAGAGAAGGATATGACAAAATTTCCAGTGTATCTGCCAAGAAAATCCCAAAAGGGGTCACAAACAATTGGATGTGACTGAAATGACTGAATAATATAAAATGTATTTTATAACTTGAGTTTGGATAGAAGCTGTCTGGTCTTGAATATACTCAGTGTTGTCTGATCCTCCCTTTCTTATAGGGAAAGGAATAAGTATTTATATAGCATTGACAATATATGCTAGAGCTTGTGTTAAGCTCTTTACAAATATTATCTCATTAATCCTCCCAACAACCCTGGGAAGTAGGTGCTATGATTATTCTCATTTTATAGATGAGTAAAATGAGGCAGAGGCTAAGTGACTTGCCCACTGTCAAACAGCTAGTAAATATTTGAGGCAGAATTTTAATTCAGATCTTTCTGATGACTCAAGAACCAGCAGAATGATCTTAAATTTTTCTTAATTTTTTTCCACTTGCAACCCCTGAGAAATTTTTATATGACCCGGGCTATAGAGAGATATAAAATATATAAAATAAAAATAAAATGGAACCAATCAAACATTTATCAACAATAAATCACAATTTTGTGACCTCCACATTCAGTTACCCAAATGGGGTCACCTACTGTTTGGGTTATCAGCAGAGAAAAGCTCAGCCCGAGGTCTCAGGAGAAACGGAATATCTATAGCACTTTCCTGAAATGGGAATATGTGAAGTAAGATGCTCGTTTGGCAGACTCAAGATGTGTTCCCTCATCTGGGTCTGTGAAGGAAGCTTCTCAGCCTCAGGAGAAATTTGACAGAATCATAGAATCCCTGAATTGGAAGTTTGTGGCTCTTGGAGGTCAGGAACTATCCTTTATCTTTCCTTATATCCCTAGTGCTCACTGTGCTGGCACACAGTGAATACTTATTGCCTAGCCAACTGGCAGGAATCTCAAAGGCATCTAGCCCATCCCCTACCTGAATGAGAATTTCCACGTTGGCATCTGAAAGTCATTTGGCCTTTCCTTTAAGACTCCAGTGTTGCCCAAGTTGCTCAATGAGGCAAACCCATTCCATTTTTTTTTCCATTTTGCTTTTTAAGGAAGTTTTTATTTTACATGGAATGTGTTGTAGACATGCCTCTAAAGCTAGTGCCTTCTTAGTTCAGGTTCTATGTTGGGATATGAGGCACTTTGAAACCCACTTAACAAAACATAGAAGAGGTTTACTTTGTCCTAACACGGCAAGAATATGCAACAACAATACAGTAGTATTTAGTTTTTCTGGATGAGACCTCCATCTCCTTTCCATTTGGAAGAGCTTCTAGCCAGTCAGTCATCAGGATATGGTGACTTGTGCAGTCTTGGGTATCCAATAAGTCTGACTATACTTATTGGGGACCTTTTATCTCCCAGACTAGAAAACTGCATCAGAGAAGCTGGGACCAAATCAGGTAAAGTTTGGAAAGGAAGTTTTCTCAATTAAGTTTCATCCTCGAACCTCTAGTCCTATCTCAGAGCCAAAACCTGTCTCTTGGCAACTTCAATCCATAGCTCCTGGTTCTGTCTCCTGGAACTGAGCAGCAAGAACAAATCTAATCCCTTTTTCACATAGCAGCACTGCAAATATTTGAAGGCATTAATCTGTCCACTTTAGGTCTACTCTTCTGGTTACACATTCCTAGTTGCTTCAAATGATCTTTACCCATCTGTCTTTGGTTCATTTATCTCTATCTATATGCACTGGTTTTTTTGTTTGTTTGTTTGTTTGTTTTTTAATGAGCCTTTACCAGTGCTACTGGCCAAGATTATCTTTATATGTGGAGTAGGCAGTCATGTCTCTGGTATGCATTGAGGAATGATGGAAAAGCTGTTTAGTAATCCCTCCCCTCATATGTCTCTCTCTATAGTTTGTCTCTAATACCTAAAATCTCTCCATTAGTGATTCCTTCCTTAGGATGAGTATTTTGCCTCTTCTGGATGATTCTATTGAAATATAAATTTCCATATTCCATTGAAGTCTTCTTGAGCCTTGACAATAGTCTGTAGACAGTAAGAAATCCTGGATACTTGATGGTAGAAAGGGGTTACAGAGAGAGAAAATAGAGGCTTTGCAAAGTGAAATGAGGCTACCAAAGGTCATCCCCCCAATTTCACTGAGGGACTCATAGTTGCCCTCTCAAACCTCAGCCTCGGATCACTCCCAGAATCCATTGCCTTTGATGCTATATGCATGCTACTGAACAAAGCTAGATAAAGTCACAAAAATGTGTTGACCAGGTCCATATTTATGCTACATAAACTCAACTGGACTTTCACTGCTGCTAGACAATATTTTTTTGTTCTTTAACCTTTCTAACTCACTATCTCACTCACCACAGCAGTTTTTACAAACCTTTTTTTATTCCCCCCAAACCTTCCATGACTATCTCTGCCCCCATCATCTTAACTGAAAACCTTGGTTCATATTTAACTGAAAAAATTAAAGACATTTGTAGAGAGTTCTCTCTTTTCCCCTCCTCATCTCGAATTACTCAGATGACTTCTGCCACTATTTCCTTCTTGACCCTGTCTCACATGAAAAAGAGGTCCTTCTCCTTGCCAAGGCTCTCTGTGCATAAGTGATCACATTCTATCCTGTTTTCTCTAGCAGGGTGCTCTCTCTAATATCCACACTCTTTCACTTATCTTCAATATTTCTTTGATTGCTGAATGCTTGCCTGCTGCCAACAAACTGCCATAGCTCACCAAAATTCAAAAAGCTTTCTCTTGATTCATTCATCCTCAATAACTCTCCTCCCTTTTTATGGCTAAACTTCTTGAGAAAGCCATCTACACTAGGTGCTTCCACTTCCTTTTCTCTCACTCTCTTTCTAACTCTCTACACTCTGGCTTCTGACTTCATCCTTCAACCAAAACTGTTATCTCCAAAGTTACTAATGATCTCTTAATTGACAAATCTCATGGTCTCTTCTTAATCCCCATTCTCCTTGACTTCTCTAAGGTTTTTGACATTGTTGAGCATCCTTTTTTCTTTGACACTCTCTTTTTTTTTTTTCCTAAATATCCCAGTTCTCTTACCCATCTGGATGCTCCTTCTCAGTATCCTTTGCTGGATCTTTATCTAGTCATATCCACTAACTACCTGCATCATGTAGGTCTCTGTCCAGGATCCCCTTCTCTTCTTTCTGTAGACTATTTTATTTGGTGATCTCATCAACTCCTATGATTTCAGTTATCATCACTACCTGATAATTCTCATATCTACTTATCCAACCCCAACTTTTCTCTTGACCTCCTGATTTGGATCTTTAACTGACACCTTAAACTGGACATGCTATAGACATTTTAAATTCAACACACATGTCCAAAACCAAACATTATCTTTCTGCCCAAATCTTACCCTCTTATATACACTACTATTCTCCTACTTCTCAACTCCTCACTCACTCTCACCTTTCATTTCCAATCTATTACCTGTTATTTTTATCTTTTGTAATATGTCTCCCATATACCCCCTTCTTTTCTCCAACATTGCCACCACTTTGGTGCAGATCCTCATCACCTTACTTCTGGAATATTGCATTATCTTTCTAATTGATCTTCCTTCTCTAGTTTATCCTCAAATTGATTTTCCTCAAGTCGAAATTTAACCATGTCACAACTATCCCTCTTCTCCTCACCATATACACTTAATAAGCTCCAGTGACTCCCTGTCACCTCTAGGATCAAATATAAAATCTTCTATGTGGCATTTAAAGCCTTCACAATCCAGTTCCCTCCTAACGTTCCAATCTTCTTATACCTTTTATTGCCCCTCGCATATTTTGTGATCTAGTGACACTGATCTCCTGCCTGATAGATTCTACCAGATTTATCTTCAGATTCATCATTTTCACTGGTTCTTCCTCATGCCTAAAAGTCTCCTTTCTTATCTCTTCTTTTTCTCCATTTTCTTGACTTCTTTCAGGTCCCAGCAAAAACTCCATCTTCTATGAGAAGCCTTTACATATCCCACTTAATATTTGTGACTCCCCTCTATTAATCAGCTCCTGTCCATAACTTGTTTGTACATGATTGTTTCCATGTCTCTCCCATTAAACTGTGAACTCCATGAAAACAGGGATTGTTTTTTGCCTCTCTTTGTAGCTAACAATTAGCACATATTGTCCCTCACATAGTCTGTGATCTAAATGATCTAGTGATACTGATCCCTGATAGGGATTGGTTTTTTGCCTCTCTTTGTATCTCCAACAATTAGCACAGTACCTGGCACAGAGTAGGTGCTTAATACATGCTTATTATCTGGCCAACTTGGTGGTTTTCACAAGACATGTGATGAGGAGAGAATGGATAGATCTCTAGAATCTTGGACCCTCTCTGAATCCTGATGGAACCCAGGTTTGGTCCTGAAGTAGTCTGGGTCACAAGTCCCGGGCCTTAACCCTGCCTTTGTTTCTTTCTGTCTGTGTGACTTTGGCCATGTCACTTTACCAGGCTGAGTCTCAGTTTCTTCAAATAAAAAAATATATATTTAACTAGATCCTCAAGGCCTTTGCTTATGAAATGGAAGACTCGGGATCTGGCCTTCTGTGTTCCCCACTCTACCTTTTTATTTTTTCCCACCACCTCCACAGGGCCCCTGTCATTCTCTTAAAAACCAGGCCCCTTTCTTATCTGGAAGCATCTTCTGTTTTCCCCCATGCTGCCCACCCTCCTTCCTTGGCAGAGAGCACAAATTAGCTGGAATTCAGAGGGTTTGGCTGCACCAGTGGGCAGACTTTTCTTACCACACAGCTATCCATACACTTTCATGCCTCAGTTTCAAACACGCAGTTCAGTTTCCCCGAAATCAACTCTTAGAATGTTAAAAAAAAAAAAAAAAAAGGGCCCCCACAGACCCCCAAGGGGAGGAAAAAAAAAAAAAAACAAAACTCAAACCACAGTTTCATTCTTTCAGAAAAGGGAGGGGGAAGGTAGAGGTGGAGGTGGGGGAGAGAGAAGCTGGGTTAGAAACCCAAGTTCAGGAAATGGAGCCAACTTTGATGGTAAACTCAGCCACTGAGAAGGAGAACAGAGCTTCTGAAGTCAACCTATCTGTCCTCTCTGGACAAGTGATTTAATTTAAAAGAAAAAAATCCCCCAATTGCTTCGTTTCAGACTCCCGTGTGGGTCTGAGAAGTATTCAAATAAAGCTGGCAGAGGGATTTTGAAAGCTGTCTTCCGGTTCCTGACAATCTCCCTCCCTTCCTTCTTACTCTCTTTACTTCACCTATCAACTCTGGATTCTGTTCCAGGATTTGCTATTAACTTAGTGACTGACACTGGGCAAGAGAAATGTTCTCATTTCTTTTCCTCAGGGGTTGGTGTTTATTTAGGACTTAAGAACACTTTAATATACTGTTTGGGTTGTAACTTTGGAGCTAGAAATAACTTTGGAGACCATCTAGTTCAACCCTTTTTTTTTTTTTTTTTTACAGATAAGTAAAATGATGCTGATATGGGTTAAATGGCTTATTCACAGTCACCCAGTGACTAAGAACTAGAATTTGAACTCAAGTTTACTGCCAAATCCAGTGTTCTATTAGTTGGGGGCTGGTTGGAGGCACTCAATTAATCCAATCATCTGGCCATTCAGGTGTATGTATTTTTTGAGGACATATCATTGATCCAACATTCAATTAGTCATTTGAGCATGAGCCATTTAAGCACAGAATTCAGTCAAGAAAACTTGGGTTCAGATCCTGACATTGCAACTTTCTATCCTAGTAGACATCTCACTAGTTGTCAGGCTCCTCATCTAGTTAACTTTTAAAGTCCCTTTCCAGTCTAATGTCCTGTGGTTTTTTAATTTTATGATGCAGGCAGTTTGGCATTGCACATTAAGAGCTGTTACCATTTCAAGCCCAACCTTTGACTCATGGGCTTTGAGACTGGGGAAGTCACACTCAGTGTTCTAGGCTATGAGTTAGCTGCAAGTAACCATCAATAAAATCATGGGTTTGGTCTCCATCCCTGGCTAGGGCGGAATTGCCACCACTCAGCCTCATATTGCCACACTCCTGAGTATGGCCCAAAGCAGATCACAGTGTAATTGGGAAATATTTAACAAAATCAGCAAAGACACCACAAAACACAGACAATACTACATTTTCCAATTTAAGTGAATATTCGGTCCATAGTGATCTTTATGTCTGGTTTAGTGACCCACATTTCTAACAGAGTTTGACATCACTGCCACACAGAATAGGAAGTTACTGGACGTGGTCTAGAGAGCTTTATCATTTGGCTCAATCTCACTCATACCACCAGACACGATCTTAAAAACATCATTCCCGAACATAAAGACTATTAAATAATGGCAATCCCAGTATGGCCAGCCCACGAGATCTGCCCATGTGCAATGCCCTCCCATCCCAACGGGCAATCCCCTTCTTCCCCAGACTCCTCCTGCTAAGTGGGGGTGAAGGGGAGAGGTCTCTGTGACTGATTAGCCTGCTGGGGATGTAACTAATTAGAACTGTGGGTGTTTTCCTCCTAGGCCCAGCTTCAGAACTGACACTAATGAGTCACTTGCTGCCACCCCGGGGGCAGAGGGTGTAGTGGCCCTCAGTTGTCCGAGGTTTGCAAACCAGCTTACAGATACAGTTGCACCCTAGATCTGAAGCTGCATCCCCTACAGCCTTGGTGGTGGTTAGAGCGGCCAGCCCACGCTCTGCTGCAGAGGCATCCGATGCTCTGTCTAGCTGTCTGGGAGCCTCTGGACTTGTGACAGGTCAGAACCAGGAGGGGAGAGGGAAGACAAAGTGAGCTCACAGTCATCCCAGCTTCAGGTTGCATTCTTTCCCCAGTCTCCTTTCCCCCACTTCATCTCCAGAGAATAATCTCCTCCTCTCCCCACTCTCTCACCTCACTCTCTCTGTTTCTTGTTAGAATACCAGTTCATTGAGAATTGAGATGCTTGCATCCCCAGTACCTGGTGCATTAAGTGTCTAATAAATTAAAAAAGGGACACCTACTGTCTGACCTATGAAATGGGCATGATAATAGCTAGTGTGCCTCTCCCTCCACAGTGTTGTGGTGACAATCAAACTCATTTGTGGATGGCACTTTGAAAATAATCTGCAAAATGATTTATTTAAATAGATGTCTATTACTTTGGGAAGTCCCTTGAGATCAGATGTTATTTTAATTTTACTTTATATCTGCAACACAATATTTTGCCTAGCAAGTGATGAGTGCTTTAATGAAACAATGCTTGTTGGATAGAACTGATGATTTTCCCTGGTCTTTCCCCCAAACCACCTTAGATCCTGGAAAACTGATTTCCTCTAGGTGTCAAGCTTTCCTCATCCTCTCAATCCCCCTGATGTCCTCTGGTTCTCTTTTCTCACTAACAAAAGAAAACCTATTTCCCAAGAAATCAGTTCTTTAAAAGTAAAAATAGACTTCCCATGTTTAAATCACATCATATTCAATGTGATAAGTGCTGGGAATACAAAAAGAGGCAAAAGATATCCCAGCACTCAAGGAGTTACAGTCTTTTTTTTTTTTGTCTTTTTTTTTAATTAAAGCTTCTTATTTTCAAAATATATATGCATGAATAATTTTCAACTTTCATTCCTACAAAATCCTGTGTTCTAATTTTTTCCCCTTCCTTCCCTTTACACTCTCCTCCAAACAGCAAGTGATCCAATATATGTTAAACACATGCAATTCCTCTATTCATATTTCTACAAATATCATGCTGCAAAGAAAAATCAAATCAAAAAGGGAAAAAAAATGAGAAGAAAAACAAAATGCAAGCAAACAATAGAAAGAATGATTATGCTGTGTTGTGGTACACACTCAGTCCCCACAGGCCTCTCTCCCTTCATCTCTAGATGGCTTTCTTCATCACAAGACCATTGGAACTGGCCTGAATCACCTCATTGTTGCAGAGAGCCATGTCCATCAGAGTTGATCATCATGTAATATTGTTGTTGCCGTGTATAATGATCTCCTGGTTCTGCTCATTTCACTCAGCATCAGTTCATGCAAGTCTCTCCAGGCTTCTCTGAAATCGTCCTGCTGGTCATTTCTCACGGAACAATAATATTCCATAACACTCATATACCATAATTTATTCAGCCACTCTCCAATTGATGGGCCTCCATTCAATTTCCAGTTTCTAGACACTACAAAAAGGGCTGCCACAAACATTCTTGCACGTTTCCTCCTTTATGATCTCTTTAGGATACAGACCCAGTAGAGACATTGCTGGATCAAAGGCTACATACAGTTTGACAGTTTTTTGGGCATAGTTCCAAATTGGAGTTTGCAGTCTTAATGGGAGAGACAAGTTACAAACAAATATATATAAAATGACCTATTACATATACAGAATAGATATGAAATAATTAGAAAAAGGAAGGCAGAGAAATAAGAGGGAAGGAAGTAGGAGTAAAAAGAGTTGAGGATGGCTTTCTGTAGAAAGTGGGATTTTAGTTGGCATAATACATATATCATTCCTATTTCTTTCTAAGTCAGTGTGGTTATAGTGCAAAACCAGAATAAAATTTTGAAATAAATTTTGATTGATTTCTTTTGTTTTTATATCACATAGAAAATTTTCCCTATGTCCCTTTTTTTCTCTTTTCTCTCCCAGAGTCATCAATTCTTTGTTTATAAGTAACAAAATTTAAAAAAAAACTAGTAAAGAAAAATATTCAGGAGATGGATATATCAAAAAATAATCTGTAATATTTTACAGCCATGCATTGCTGCCCTCTTCCTATGCCTCCATCTCAAGCAGAATTATTTTAGCCAAAGAAATCAAGAATTTATGTAATAGAATTTCAAGAATCCTTCTGCCAGTAGGGAATGTGTTGGGGGAGGGGGGGAAGGAAACAGGGGCAACTTTCCAAAGCTCCTGAAATCTCATCACATAGACAGCTGCCTACATTTATCCCAGCCAGAAATAAAGGGCAATAGGACTTGGCAGAAAGGTCCCCATGAATTTGAAATAGAAGGGAAAGAGGGAATGATGGATCTAATAATGGCAGGATTCAGCCAGGTTCTGAGGCTGAATCCAAGGTGAAGAGGGGGGCAGGGGTTGTGGGCATCTAGCAAAAAGACTGGGCAACAGTGATAATCTCCTAGGGGAATCACAGGCCTGGATTGATCAGGTCCAATCTGAGCCCTGGAAGCAGCTGCGGCTTGAGGATTCCATGCAAGTAAATGAGAGCAGTAGTCAGAAATGGTAATTTTGGAAGAAATTGGGACAGGGTCATGGAGAAGCTACATAGAGTTTTGAAGCTGGTGAGTGGGACAAATGGAGGCTGCTCACTTACTGTCTGGCTCAAATCCTTATTTATTGCCAGATTGGTAAATCTTCTGAACTTCTCACCTCTTCTAGCCTTCCCAGGATTTCCTGACTGCACTCGAATCCCATTTCAGACATTAACTTCCCCTTTTGTCTCTTTCCAGGATCTCAGAGCTGGAAGGGACTTCAAAGACAAATAGATAATTCAATCATCAAAATCTCAGCTATTTTATTAATGCTTTAGTCCCTTTTCTAAAGGTAAGGAAGTTGAAAGGGAGCAATGGGATGTTTAACCCATTGGTTCCCAAGGCAGTCTCTATTCACTTTGACTGGGATTGGGGATCCTGAAATTTATTTAGCCAGTCTTTTCTTCTTGGTTGCCTGTGCCCTTCCTCTGCTCTAAAACATGCTGGCTTGCACCAGAGAGGCCTCTGAGTTGAAAAAACTTTTGTTTTTTGCAGGTACTTTGGTTCCTGCAAAGGGGCAAGGGAAGAAATTCAGGGTTTACTAATTCTGATCCATCTGATCAATGAGATTAAGAGACAAGCAAGGAAGGCTAATGATGTGCCCTTGTACCTATCATTCCTCTCTACAATCTTATTATGTCTTAATATTATGATATTGCCCCAGCAGTTTACCTGCTATGTCCAAGTCCCTATCACTTCCTCAGTTACCATGTCCTTTCCCCTCCCAGGTTTCTCCTCCCATACTTCTGCCCTTTGAAAATAGCATCTCATAAGTATTCACTATTTGACAAAAACTGCTGGGAAAACTGGAAACTAGTGTGGAAGAAATTAGGGCTTGACCCACATCTAACACCACATACCAAGATAAGATCTAAATGGGTTCATGATCTGGATATAAAGAGTGATACTATAAGTAAATTAGAGGAACGTAATATAGTTTAACTCTCAGACCTATGGAGATGGAATAAATTTATGTCCAAAGAAGAACTGGAACTCTTAATTGAAAACCAGATAGATAACTTTGACTATATTAAGTTAAAAAGTTTTTGTACAAGCAAAATCAATGCAGGCAAGATTAGGAGGGAAGCAATAAATTGGGAAATCATCTTTACATTTAAAGGTTCTGATAAAGGTCTCATCTCTAAAATATATAGAGAATTGTCTCATATTTATAAAAATTCAAGCCATTCTCCAATCAATAGATGATCAAAGGATATGAACAGACAGTTTTCAGAGGATGACATTAAAACTATTTATAGTCATATGAAAAGGTGCTCCAAATCACTATTGATCAGAGAAATGCAAATCAAGACAACCCTGAGGTACCACTACACACCTGTCAGATTGGCTAAAATGACAGGAAAAGTTAATGATGAATGTTGGAAGGGATGTGGAAGGGCTGGGACACTGATACATTGTTGGTGGAGCTGTGAACGGATACAGTCACTCTGGAGAACAATTTGGAGCTACACTCAAAAAGTTATCAAACTGTGCATACCCTTTGACCCAGCAGCATTTCTATTGGGCTTATATCCCAAAGAAATCATAAAGGAAGGAAAGGGCCCCACATGTGCAAGAATGTTTGTGGCAGCCCTTTTTGTAGTGGCTAGAAACTGGAAATTGAATAGATGCCCTTCAATTGGAAAATGGCTGAATAAATTATGGTATATGAATATTATGGAATATTATTGTTCTGTAAGAAACGACCAGCAGGACGATTTCAGAGAGGCCTGGAGAGACTTACATGAACTGATGCTGAGTGAAATGAGCAGAACCAGGAGATCATTATACACGGCAACAACAGTACTATATGACGATCAATTCTGATGGACATGGCTCTCTTCAACAATGAAATGTTTCAAACCACCTCCAATTGTTCACTGAAGAAAGCCATATACACCCAGAGAGAGGGATGCGAAATGTGGACCACAACATAACATTCTCATACTCCTTGATTGATGTTTGCTTACATTGTGTTTCCTTTATCTGATATATCTTTTGTGTAGATAAGATTTTTCTTGCACAACAATGATAAGTTTGGAAATATGTATATATATATTCGATTTTTCAATATTTTAACATAATTAACATGTAATAGATATCCTGCCATCTAGGGGAGGGGTGGAGAGTTGGGGGGAAAATTTGTAACAGAAAGCTATGTAAGGGTTATTGTTGAAGAATTGCCCACACATATGTTATGCAAATAAAATTTTAAAAAAATTATTAAAAAAAAGAAAATAGCATCTCAAACATTCTCCTTCAACTTCTATCCTTTCCTCTTCTCTGAGCTAATTACAACTTGGCTTTTTCCCTTGAGAACTATCTACGACTCTGACAATCTTCTCTAAAGTTTGCTTTCTGGCCTCTTTCCCAATCCTCCATATCACAATACTTGGGAAGGAAGTGGCAATACTTCATCCATGGCCCACACTATTTATGCCATTCTGGCACCTCCTTTGAAGTTCATGACATTTGATTTTGTCCTCCTTGGATCTTAACACTTCTCGATTTCCAAAATACAGCACATCTCAATCTCTGTCAGTCTAAATAACCCACAATTTTCCTCTTCTTTCTTTGCTTGCCAGTTATCTTCTGAGACATTCCATATAATTTGATAATGCTTCCAGTTTCTTGAATCTCAAAACTCCAGTGGTGCCATTTTCACTGTACTTCAGCTACTCAAAGTTAATCTATCTTATCTCATTGCTTATTGCGTAGTTCTTTCTGTACTTATAAGATCTTGGACCATTAAGTAATTTTCCAGTCTGACTTCCTCCTAATTCTTCACTTTCTTTGTCCCTTATTTAGTCCTTACCCTCCCTTCTCTTTCCTGGACTTTTTTTCTCCTTTTCTGTTCTCCTTTTGCTTTTCTTTTAATCAAACTCTGCTTTGGATTATAGTTATTTGTATAACTGTCTGATTGCCTTTCCCATTCAGTTGTTAAGATCAGAGTAAATAGTCGGTCTTATTTTCATAAAGCACAAACCCCTCGGCTTCCAGGCTCCTGCCTAATACCATGGAGGAATGTGTGAAACTCCAAAAACAATTGAGAATAGACTGACTTTGTTCTCAGAGTTTGCCAGTTTGATACTGTCTTTTTGAATTTAAATTTAGAAGTGGCTCCTGTGATAGGAAACTGAAAAATAATCTAGTTTCCCATCCATAAAAGGAGAAAGTGGTCAGGATCAAATGCTGAATGCTGAGACTTGAGTCCTTTTGAAACTCACACTGTGGATAAAGTCAGGGAGCCAGAGGCTAGGACACCCACTTTATCATCCAAGAATTGATTGGGGCTGGATGGTGAGAGGATAAAACAGGGAAAGCAAGCTGTATGTTATCAAACCTGGTTGTTGAATGGATAACATTCTTGATCCTTCCATGCTGAAAAATGCTTCTATTTTTCTACTTCTGATAGCAAATTGGCTTACTACACTCAAATGCTTCCCTACATTTTTTTATGTTCAATTTGCTTACCTGAACAAATGTTATTTTTTATGAAGCTGCTGCTTCCTTCTGATTCCTCTCTCAATCTTTAAAGGAGCAACCAAATTGATATTAAAGATAAAAGATTAATACAATGAGTCACCAAATTTTTGTTTGGTGTCACTGTTGTGATAGTAAAACAATGTTTCCCATAAACATATATAAAAATAGGGATTATAAAAGCTGTTCACAAGCTCTCTATTTAAGGGGCAAGTTGATCACTAAATCTATGTCTAGGATGGCATGCATCTTCCTTCCCTCTTCATTTTTTCCTTTCTCTTCCTCCCTTCTTTCTCCTCTTTTTCTTTCTCTTTTCTTACCCTCCTCCTTCCTGTTCCTCTATCTCCTTCTCTCTCCTTCTTCCTCCCCCCCTCCCTCCGCCTCCACAGGGGCATCCATCATCTTCCAGATAGAACTACTCATTCTTGTAATTCACAATTCTTCTTATCACTTTTCTTCCTTCTCTCCAAGATAGAAAGCTCATACCTTACTTTGTATCCCCAAAGTGTATTATTTAGGTCCTTGATAAATCATAATTATATTTATTCAAGAAATATCAAAAAGTTGTCTACAATTATATATTCCAGACAAAACAATATAGTTCCTGGATTCTAATTTGAATTAAGACTTAATTTTCAGGTCTTTCAACTGGAGCGGGAAACAGCTATTTTTGAAGATTAATCTACAAAATATGTGTGCTGGATTGTAATGACGTTTTGCTAAGGGAAAGATTGAACTGAAAAGGATGTAAGGCAGGCCAGTGACTTCAGGTCACAATCTTAGAACCTCTTCTCCCTGATTTCTTCCCCTCTTATTTTATTTTAATCTTTGATTGGCAGTGACTGCAAATCAAAAGATGCTCGGGAACCAAGGTTGTTCTAGAAAAGGCAGCTTACACTATTTGCCAGATCAGTCAAGTCACTCCCAGAAAGGCAGATTCTATAAACCTTAAAAATCAATGATTGACACCCGCCTCCTCCCCCAAGACTTTTTAGACTTAGTCACTTTGAGAGCAAGCTGAGTATTGTGGATAACTCTATCCTTTCACACTGGGGTAGACAAGGCAGTTTGAGAGATGATTCCTCTAGGCAGGGAAACTGTGGTGCCAATCAAAATTTGAAGGTCAGAAAAAGGAAGAAGTTCCTTATTCATAATATATTTATACTTTGACCAGTCAAGGTGTCAGCTCTTGAATACTCAGGCTCGTAATTTAAACTCCTACTCTGTCATTAGGGCTTGACACTTTCATTAGTTCCTATTAAATTGAAGTAACATTTCCATCTTCGTGCAAACAATTGCCTATCCAGAGGAGTTTAAACTTGGCCTCAGTAGGTTATAAATTGTGGTTAATAAGATTAGAAATGCTCACATCAGAAAAGCCTTTAAGGCTTGATTTCTTTTTTCTGCCCTTGCTAGTCTCTTTTTCTTTCCTCTCACACCCCTAGGAGTTTCTACCCTTTCTCTCCGTAGTTTTTTTTTTTTCTTCTCTCCATCCTTCCTGCCAATGGTGGACTACCACCAGGATGTTAATTCTTCCAAGCATCTTAGAATTGCAAAAGTTGTACTTGGTGCCATTCCATTATGATTTTCTCAAAAGTTTTGAGGTTTTTTTTTGTTTTGTTTTAAATAAGACTGACTACATATTTGATTACTCAATTCAACATGTACAGGTTTCCAAAATCACTTTACAGTAGGAAGTTGAACTCAATTCTCCCATGTTCTGTATCTATATGTGGGTATATACGTCTGTGTGTGAGATGTATATCAATATTATCTGTGTCTATATCTACCTATCTATCCACAGATGCATATCCTACACAACAGGATTCTAATTCTTAAAATTTTATATAATTATAACTATATTATACTCCCCATAAGTCTAACTAAACTCCCCCCATCAGTCTAATATATATTACATACATATAATTTTCTATTTTCCCTCATATTGGGGAAAGGTTCTTGGAGCCTAAATAAAACTAAGTGGAAACCATACCTTAAATGTACCAGGGGAAAGGGAAAATTTGGTGAAATTCTTCATTTAGTTTCCTTCTTCCCAAATATGTATGGTGTTTCAAAAAGTTCAGAAATGAACTGACACATTAAAAAAAATATATTTCTGCCCCAAATTTAAAACATTGACCATTTCACAATAGGAACAACATATGATTTAGAAAGTTTACTCTTAAAAATTTTAAGTCAAATCTGGAAATGTTTCACATGATTGCACATGTATAACCTATCTTGAGGATTGCTTATCTGAGGGAAATGGGAGAGAGGCAAGGAGGAAAGAATAGAATTTATTTCATATTTTAAACTTAAAAGAGTTTTAAAATTTATTGTTTTCTAAGACATAATTATAAAATATTATAAATACTATAAATTATATTACATTAAATTACAAAATATATCACAAAATATTTTATAAGTATTATATTACAAATCATTTATTTTTGTATCCTAAATATCTAATTTAAATATTTTGTAAGTAGATATTATAGATATGCATTATATTATAATTATGTTATTTTTAAAAACTAGAGGTACTGAAGAATCTCTTTGCATGTTGATACTTGGAAAAACCACACATTAACATTACCTATGTTTTATTTTTATTTTATTACTCCATTTACATTTTAATCTGTGGTTCAGATCACATTCAGATAGTATAATTTATGTCTAATATAAAACATGTAAATAGGATAATATGAAATAAATCTGGAAAGAAAAAAAATTATATCAAAAACTTCCTCTAGCTTGATGGTTAATGTTTATTTGCTACCAGTTTTTTAATACCTGTCAAATACACATTTTTTGCTTTTCTATTTCTGGCTCCTCCTTTTGAAAGGGGGGAAAATTCCCCCAAAAGATCCCAAATAACAAATCCCCAAACAACAAAATGGTGATTTTATTAGTTTCACAACAGGTGACCTTTATTATCTTGGGGAATGAAGTGAAATGCCAGAGTCATGGGAGGCACTAGCCTTCCATTTTCCATTTTCTTTTTAAGATGTTGTGTAGAAATCACCACTGACATGTGTTCCTGTAAAAGTTTGTTTTCTTCTTTCCTAGCTTTCAAGTTGTTCTTCTCCTTCTCATCAGTGTTGAAGCCATGGCACAGGAACAGCCCCCCAGGGGTAAGGAGGTGGGGAGATATCATTTTCGTCTCCTCCCTGACCAGAGACAGAAAAACAAGGTCAAAATGGAATATGGGGGAAGGGGAGAGGGAGGAACAGTTTATTAGAATTAGAATATTCCTTTTTCCAAAAGGAGAACAGATGGTCATCTCCTAGGGACTGAGATGGAATCCAAAGCAGGTCCAAACATATTCTCCATGCTCCCATCGCTTCTTCCCTTTTGCTTGGCTAATTATAAATGATTTGAGTTTGGGATAGGCTACATTTATTGAAAAATTCACCTAGGAATCCTCAAAAGGCATAAAAAGGATAGATGAGAATGGTTGGAAAAGAGAGGGCAGAGGAGGGGAAGGGGAGCGACAGGGAGAGGAATAGGGACAGGAAGGAGGGAAAGAGAGAGGGAGAGAGAGAGAGAGGGAAAAAGGAGGGGAGGGAGAGAAGAAGAAAGAGAGTGGGAAGGAAGGAGAGAAAATGGAAAGGAGAACAGGAGGGAGAAAGGGAAAGAGGGAGGGAGAGAAGAAGGGAAAGAAAGGAGGGGGAGGGAGAGGAGGAGGGAGAGAAGGAGTAAGAGACGGGAAGGGAAGGAAAGGGAAGGAAGGGAAGGGAGAGAAGGGAAAAGAGGGAGGGGAGAAAGAGGGAGGGAAGAAAGGGAAGGGAAGAAGAGAGGGAGGGAAGAGAAGGGAATGGAAAGGGGAGGGGGGAGAGAGAGAAGGACAAAAGGAAAGGGAACAGAAGGAAATGGAAGGGAAAAGAAGGGAAGGGAAGGGAGGAAGAGAGGAAAGGAGAAGAAAGGAGGAGGGAGGAAAGA
>JAJPUD010000976.1:458082-475886 GCA_023553655.1 Myrmecobius fasciatus
TTCACAACAGTGGGAGCACCACTCTGGGGTTGAGCCAGCCAACCTGTGACCTGGTGGTAGGTGTGTGGGCTTGTGGGCCAGGGTGCCCCCCCCATCTCTCTTATAGACAACTGGGGGGCAACAGCCATTGTGATGCTTTCCAATGGCTTTGCCCTGATAGGCTGCTTATGGACATCATCCCTGACACATGCCCATATAAGGACGATTGATGGAAGATGGAGAGGGCCATGATTCTAATGAGGGAACAATGCTTGTACTGCTTACTTCCCTCACTGGGTAACTTTAATGAGAGCACCTTTATTGGCTATGTCAATGTTAATGACTAATGTTTTCATCACCGTCATCATTATAATATCAGACAGATCAATCAATCAATTAAAAAGCATTTATTAAGCATCTTCTATGTGTCAGACACTATTGGGCCCCGGAGATGAAAATACAAAGAAGGAAACAAGAGCGTACTTTCAAAGAGCCAGATGGAAGAGTAAATGAGATGACCTCTGTTGGATTGAAACTCTAGGACAGGTACTCTCTAAGAATGATCCCCTAAAGATATACCTGCTGGCTTCAGGGATCCAAAATTCAAATCCCACAGAAAAACATGTGCTTCTCAGAGATAAGGGAGGGAGATCTTTTCCACTACACGTTTGAAGCTGTCTTTAAAAGCACAAAAATACATGTAAAGATAGTTTTCAACATTTATTTTTGTAAAAACTTCCAAGTTCCAAGTTTTTCCCCCTCTCTACCTTACTTCTCCCCTCCCCAAAACAGCAAGTAATCTAATAGAGGTTAAATATAGGCAATTCTTTTAAACATATTTCTATATTTGTCATGTTGTGTAAGAAAAATTAGATCAAAAGGGGAAAAAAACCATGAGAAAGAAAAAAACAAGGCTTTTTTCATTGTGACTCTTAAGGGATATAGAGATATGGAAGAAATGAGGGAAAATTCACAATGCCTTGAATTTGGTTGTTTTCTTGTCTTTTTGAGTATAAGATTAAGAACCTCTGATAAAATTCTTTTTTAAGCCTTCTATAAATCTAAAAAACTGATAGGGTAGCTCCAGCCATGAAAATGTTGTGGGTAGCATATAGAAATTGAGAGAGTCTCATATTAAACATAGATTTAGAATCATAGATTAATCATCATAGACTTAGAACTGGAAGGAATATCAGAGACCATTCTAGTCCCACCACTTCATTTTCCAGATAAAGAAACTGAGACCTAGGGAGGAAGGCAAGTGACTTCAAAATCACACAAGGCAGTATCAGCAGTGCAATCTGAACCCAAGTTCTCTTCCCCCAGAACCAGCACTCCATTTGGCTATCCCATGAAAGCTTCCTTCAAGACTGTGATGTTTCTTTAATCTTATCCACTTGTATCTACCCTTCAACAATGAATGCAGTTTATAATCCATCCACATGTTCTTCTGAGCAATTCTCATCCATGATAAATCATCTGATAAATCTTCCATGAGGAGTCCCCCAACATGCCAATAGTTTTCCTCTTGATCTCTTAACATTGCTTGGATACCAATGTAGTGTATAGGCTGTACATTGAGTTAACTCTTGCTGTTACTTTATAATTGTAAATCAAAACATTTTATCAATAAAATCCTGTTCTAAATGCATAAAGGAGTTTGCTCTTGAAATATGTCCTAAGGTGAATTCTTCTGTAAAGTGAAGTACAATTCAGTAATTTATTGTAGAACCATTCAATGTTAGAGCTTAATATACAGTCCAATTCATTTATTTGAAAAAGATGGAACCAAACATATGAAGTGTGTAGCAGGACCAAGATACCTTGTCATATACTTATACACACTGTCATACTTTTATGTAGTGCTTTATAGTTTATTTTTTAATTATTTAAAAAAATAAAACTTATTTAAAAATTAAATAAAAAATAAAAAATAGAAAAAGATAAAATAGGAAAAAGAAAAGAAAAAAATTTGTCATATACCCTTCAGAACATCAGGGAAGATTCAAAATATGTAACAATTTCCATTTCAAGAAAGCATCTGTAATAATAGAAGACATTATATTCATATGAACATTTTTTCTTTGCTTCCTTGTAGGGTTTTTTTTGTCTCTGCTGTGCATTTTTTACCTTATTCTTTTTTCCCCTTTCATCCCTCCTCTCCCCACCTCCTCCAAACAGACCACAGTTAAACACACACATTCACTTGTATACATGCATCTATACACACCATACATATGCATTTACACATACATCATGCATCTAAAACAATATTAATATGACTGACATATAAGTTAGATTTATCTCTCAATTGAATCTTTAAGTTTGACTTTATCTGAGATCAGTGATTCCTAGGCCTATATTTTTTCCCCAATAAATTCTACTCCTGATCATTGTTATTATGTTTGTGTACATCTCTTATTTACTATCCCTGCTTACTCTTTCACTTTAGTTCTATTCCTTAACTTACCTTGCTATTACTTAACCTTCCCCCACCTATGGATCCTCTCTTATCTTCTCTCTGCATCCTTTCCCTCTCCATCTATCCCATTCCCATTAGTCCACATACCTTATTCCACTCCTTTTAATCTAAATACCTTTCTGTTCTTCACCTTATTCTATACCTTTTTCCTCCCTCTTTATCTCTTATTAATCTACACACCTTATCTCACTGCTATAAGTCTGCACAACCTTCCATTATTCACCTATTCTTCACATATTATTTCTTTATAGATTTTGGAGGGTGCTTTACAATTTATAAAGTATTATTCTCATTAAGGCCCCCCTACAATCCTATGAAATAGTTTGGGTAAATATTGCTATACCCACTTTGCAGATGAAGAAACTAAGACCCACAGAAGTTAAATGATCTACATATCCAAGATCTTATAGCTAGCTAGTTAAGGTTTCCTGATTTCTTTTCATTATGAAGTTACCTTTAGCACCAACTAGAAAAGCAGTTTCCTGTCCTCCCACTAGCTTCCTGCTTGAATATACTGATCAGCTGCTAACTGAGGTAATTTCCTCCATAATATTCTACTAGGGATGATTCGGGTTCCTTCAACTTTTGTAAACATAGATAGGTTTTGCTGGTGACTGATAAAGCCAGTCTGTGTACAGTAAATATATATGTCTTCCAAAGGGGAATGTAAGGAAGAAGAGTTGTTATCCCCACTTTCTTTTCCTCATCCCCCAGGTATAGGATGAAGGGACCATAGCAAACCCTACAAGGAGAAATATCCATCAGCCATTGATGAGTATAGTGATTATCACTTTCATTCCAAAGACCCAGCCCAGGGAATGACTTTCAAAGTAGACTTGGGCTGATGGTAAATAACAAAACCTCAGCTGATGGGAAGGAGTTATCCAAACTTTGGCAGAAGATGGAAGAAAGAAAAGAATCTGCATTTACCCCTTCTATGATTAGGTCTTTACAGGTTATGCCTCCTGTACACTTATTTTTGGAAAATGTTTTATTTGATCACCATCAAGATAGAAAACCAGTCCCAGGACATTATGAAAGGAAGCAATCTCTAAATAATAAAGTGAACCTCCTCATTTGACAACTAGGAAAATCCAGTTTTAGAACTACAATTAGAATGTCAGAGTCAGAATTTGAGCCTGAGTTACAGAATTATAGAATAACAGAATCTGCAAACTGCAATGGATCTCAGAGGTCATTGCTTTGCTATTAACCTTCCCCCACCTATGGATCCTTCCCTTATCTTCTCCCCCCACTCTTTCTCTCCCCATCTATCCCATTCCCATTAGTCTACCCACCTTACTTCACTGCTATAAATATATATTCCCTCTACCTGCCCAAGAATACCCTCTATGGCATCCTACACAAGTGGGTTACCTAGTCTCTGGTTGAAGAACTACAGAAAAGGAGAAACCAAGTCCCTCTTGAGGTAGCCCTTCTGAAAAGACTAAAAATGAAAGGCTTTCTAAGTCATAACTGTATAGCTGGGATTGTTTGAAAGTCAGCCTTTTTACAGTTTTCCCCTAAGGATTCCTAGTTCGGCTCTTTGGGATCCAGCAGGGGCACAATCCCTTTCCTACTAACAGTTTTTCAAACTCCCTAAGGCAGCTATAATTTCTTCTCTAAGTTTCTTCTTTATATTGCATCTATCCCCAGCTCCTTGAGTCAATCTGGGTATGACATTCTGCTTCACCATTTTAAAGTGGCTCCATGGTGTGTAAAGGATTGCTTTCTTTAAATCTTGTATTCCTTCTACCACACTGCTGCCCCTCAATTACTTGGTCTGCTAGTCATTGCTATTCTGAGATATTGTAGGGTATTCCAGAACCAAGCCTTAAAGAGCCCACCTAGGTGCTCTGGTTTCCATTGTCTCAATGTGACAACCTTAGGGACAAAGAGAAGGAGGAGGTTAGTCTACTCAGGCAAAGAGAAAAGAAAGAGGATCAATTTAAATTCACTTTTTTTCCCAATTAACCAACATTTATTTTCTCCCCTCCCCACCAAGAAAAAGAAACAAAATTAAACTAAACTAATAGGGATTATATTTATTTTTAATTTTTAAAATAATAGCTTTTTTTTTCAAAATACATGCAAAAATAGTTTTCAATACTCACTCTTGCAAAACCTTGTGTTCCAAATTTTTCTCCTTCCCTTCTCCTAGACAGCAAGTTATCCAAGATAGATTAAACATATGCAATTCTTTTATATTTATTTTCATGTTTATCATGCTACACAAGAAAAATCAGATCAAAAAGGAAAAAAATGTGAAAAAAAAGCAAGCAAACAACAATTAAAAAAAAAAAAGGTGAAAGGACTATGTTGTAATCCACATTCAGTTCTCATAGTCTTCTTTCTGGATGCAGATGGCTCTTTCCAAAGGATTATATTTGGAATTAAAGAATATGTAGCATTCAGACCTAGAAGGGATTGTGTGATATAACCTCCTAATTTTACATTGATTGATTCAATTAACAATTATTAACCCCCTACTATGTGATCTAAATATATTTAAATATGTACAATATATTCTTTGCTATCAAGAGGCTTACACTCAAAAGGAGGTACAAAACTATTAATTTATAAGGGAGAGTGAGATTTCATTATACTGGAGCAGAAGATGAAGATGTGCTGGAATTGAATGATGGATTGATTGTGAGAGGTCCCAGCAAAGTGCTATAAGAAATAGGAGAATTCATTTTCACTTTAGGGTTAGGTGTGTGTGTCTGGGTTGGGCTTTATAGAGGAGGTGACTCCAGAGAAGGGTCTTGAAGAAAGGGCAAGAAGGGACTTCAGTGCTTAGCACAGTGCCTGACATGGTAAGTGCTTAATAAATACTTATTGGCTGATTGACTTTCATAGATGGAATAGAGAGAGAATTCATTAAAGGTTTTGGAGAGGTCATGAGCCAAAACATGAAAAGGCTAAAACAAGGAGAGTCAGGGAATAGTTCAGTTTAAACAGGATTCATATAAAAACTTGAAGGGAAGTATTCATTATTTTTTACTAGTAGGCAGGTTGGAGAAACAATATTAGGAGATTTGAATGCCTGGATCTGGAGTTTATTCTTTATTTGACATTCAGTGTTGTTCACTCATTTCAATCTTGTCTGACTTTTCATGACGTCATTTGGGTTTTCTCAGCAAAGACAATGGATTGTCCACTTCCTTCTCTAGTTCATTTTATAGGTGAGGAAATTGAGGGAAATAGGATTAAGTGGCTTTACCAGGTTCACACAGCTAGGAAGTGCCTGTAGCCAAATAAACAGGTTTTCAACTCAAAGTCCAGTACTTTATCCACTGCATCATCTAGTTACCCTTGAAATACTGTAGAAAGTTACTAAAGAAAGTAATATGAAGTGATATGACCAAAATGTAGGATATTTACTTCTTTCTGAAAAGGTGTGAAATATGGATGGGAAGGGATATAGGATTGGAAGTCCAGGCCACTGACAACTGGACAGAAAAAAAAAAAAAAGCCTGGATTAGAATCATTTTAATGAAGTGGAGAAGTGAGCTGAATGTGGGAAATATGGTAAAGATAGAAATGACAGTGGGGCACAAGAGATCTGATAAATGGTCTTAGTTTGGCAGTTTGCTCAACTGTCATACCCCTTTCATATACCCATTCCCCCACAAATTTAGGGAGGGAAAAGGTTGAAATGAGTCCCAATCCAGCATGATCCCATTTTCTTTTGCCCTCTTTCCCAAAGCATTAAGACCTTATTACTTTGTGTCTCAGGAGCTACATTTGTTGTCCTCTGCTCTATAAGGTCCTTAGCAATGACTAAAAGGTGGTAAAGACATCTTTTTTAGGAGAGTGGAACAGGGATAAATATTTAGGGGTTGCCATCCTGAGGCCAAAAAGGGAGGCAGAGTTTTCCATCTGTAAGACTGATTATAACCATGTAGAATATAAGTTCCTTGAGGGCAGGGACTGTTATGTTTTCATTTTTGTCTTTGTATCTATAGTGCCTAGAACACATAGAGGAACTTAGTAAATGTCCATTGAGATTTAGCCCTGAAAAAGAAATGAGAAAATAATTCTTCCTCTATTTTTCTTTTTCTCCTTTTCACAAGTAGGAGATTCATGGTTGTGGAACATGACATAAGCTGTCAGATTCAATTGTTTTGATTTGTCTTGCTAAAATAGTTTTCTTTTTCCCTCTTAAAAAATTTTTTTTAAGGAAATGACTGACTATGGAAGACCTATATTTGGAAAGAAAGGTGATATAAAGACAAGATAACAATAAAAATTCATGTAAAAAATCTTTTTAAAATTATTTTTTATTGAATTCAATTGCATGTATAAGATAAAGGTGGAATCTTTCTTGAGTGACTCATAAATCTCAACACATGGTTGGTTTTAACTTTTTCCTAAAGTGGCTAAACTATCCACCCACATAAGATTTACCCAGAAAAGGCCCAAAACCAATATAAAAGTTGCCTTAGTTTATCTTCCATACCCTCCTTCAGAATATGATTGTCTCTTCTCTCAAACAGCTTTTCTTTTTCTCCTTTAGTTTGACCATAAATCATTGGGTAGGATCCCCTCTTGGGGAGAGCAAGATTAGTCTTGTAAACCTGTACCCTATTAATAATCATGGAATAAGATCTTTTTCCTGGAAAGGAATTTTAGGCAAAACCAATTGAACCAAGAGACATTTATTGAGGTGAGGACCTGTGTGTTCCCTCATGGTGCTTGGCACTGGGGCAAACACAAATGAATATAAAACATGGTTCAGGCCTTAAAAGGACTTTATAGTTTGAGTGGGGGAGTGAAAAGTGAAATAATAGTACAAGGCAACAATCCAAGAGATGTCACAAAGCAGTCTAAGATTAAGTGCCAAATGTGTATAGATGATAACTGCTGTGAGAGTTCACAGAAAAAAGAAATCACTTCTAGGTGTGTGTGGTAGTCAGACAAGGCTGGAGATTGGGAGAGTCTTAAATAAGGGTGGTAAGGGACTTCTGAAACCAGCTGCATCTCCTCCTGGATCTACTCATTGTCTCTCAGAGCATATGAGATAGATATTGAACTTGGAGCCAAGAAGACCTTAACTGAGTTCTGTAATTGTATTTTAATTGGTATAGAGAACTCTCAAGTTAGGAAAACTCCCTTTACAAATACTTTTCCACAACTTTTAAGTTGGCTAGAAATTAAATAATTTTTCCAGTTTTCAAAGGTAAAACATGAACCTGGGTTATTTGGCTACAAGGGAATGGCTCTTTAACTTACACAAACTATATCATAACTGCCTCTCAGTTGAGAACCGTTATTTGTTGTAATCATCAGCCCCTGAAACTCCCCTTTATGCATTAAACTCAGTTTCTGGGAGCAGCATTCACCAGGCCCTGATCTAATTAGTTTCCAAAATCTAGCATCGCCTGTACTCTCCTAACAGGGCTAAAATTGAAAGCTACTTGAACTCAACTGAAGGAAGGGATTGAGAGCCGTCCCCTACTCAGGGGAATGGAATGACTGGGCTGGGGACTGAGTGATCCTGGCTGTTCTCCCAGAGTGCAAGCTAGAGCTTGGCTGATGGAACCAGAGAGTTCTTAGGAAAAATCATGTTGACTGAGTGACGTCTATACTGGGTCAGAAAGCTCTCCTTAGAAACATCTGCTGAGGGAGGGATATTACTCTCTAAAATAAGAAAGAGATGACTTTGGGAAGGGGAGGAGCACAGGGATGGGGGAAGGAAAGTGATCTGGAGTATTGGAGATCAGGAGTGGTCAGAGGAAAATCTGAGAAGAAAACAGGTTTTCTTCAAATTTTATTTAGTCTCCTGCATCAGAGATGTGCTTAAGGTCCAACTTTTAATTTTTGGTTGGGATCAAATTTGATGTATCAAGGTAGCAGATGTATGTTAGAAATGAGAGTTTTATCAGAAACATTGGCTGTAAAAATTGTTTTCCAGTTTTCTGCTTCCCTTCTAATCTTGGCTGCATTAGGGTTTTTGGTACAAAAACTTTTTAATTGAATGTAAATTTTCCATTTTATACTATATGATGTTTAGTGCTGGGTTTTTTAAAAAAAAATTTTTATTTGAAGGTTTTTATTTTCAAAACATATGCAAGGATAATTTTTCAATACTGACTCTTGCAAAGTCTTCTGTTCCAAATTTCTCCCCCTTCCTTCCACTCCCTCCCCTAGATGGCAAGTAATCCAATATATGTTAAACGTGGTTTTATATATATATATGTTAAATCCAATATAGACATACATATTTATACAATTATCTTGCTATGCAAGAAAAATCAGATCAAAAAGGAAAAAATGAGAAAGAAAATAAAAACCACAACAAAAAGAGTGAAAATGCTATGTTGTGATCCACCCTCAGTTCCCACAGTCCTCTCTCAGGGTGTAGATGGCTCTCATCATCACAAGATCATTGGAACTGGTTTGAAACATCTCATTGTTGAAGAAAGCCACATCCATCAGAATTGATCATTGTATAATCTTGTTGTGCAGTGTATAATGATCTCCTGGGTCTTCTCATTTCACTCAGCATCGGTTCATGTAACTCTCTCCAGGCTTCTCTGAAATCATCCATCTGATGTTCTTTTTTTTTTTTTTTTTTGCTGAGGCAATTGGGGTTAAGTGACTTGCCCAGGGTCACACAGCTAGGATGTGTCTGAGACCAGCTTTGAACTCTGGTTCTCCTGACTTCAGGGCTGGTGCTCTAACCACTGCGCCACCTAGCTGCCCCTCTGATGTTCTTTTGTATCTATCATCCCCCACCTTTTTTTTTCCTTTTCTCCTCAGCACTTGTTCTTGATGTTAATTTTTTACCTGATTTGATTCCATTTGGATGAAAAACTTAATTAAAAGGGTAGGGGAAAGGTGAATAACTGCATTCCCTCCCAGGACTTCCCCCATCTCCATCAAGGACAATTCTCTTCTTCCTTTTCCAGGTATTCTATATCCTGATAGTGAGCCTCTTTCCTCCCCTGCCTCACGATTCCATTATCTCTTGTCCTCCCTTAGCTATGCATTCTTTGTTCCTTTCTATCAAGGTGCAATTGTTTCTATTGCCTATGTTTAAGGAAAATGAAGGCACTGGGATACCTAAAAGTGGAAGACCTTGTTTGCTCAGGAAAATTCCTCCACAGTGGATCAGCTAGGCTGGAAATGCTTGGAGTTGAAACAACTGGGGCTGCTTGTTCTAATCACTTTGCCTGGGGATTTAGGAGAGCCAGAAGGCTGATGGGTCTTGGATTTAACCATCCTATGAGCCTTGTAGTCTAAGGCACAAAGAGCATGAACTCCAGAGATTCGGGCCAAGGCCAGGAGTAAGCTGTTCAATGCAGATAACTCTTAGTGTTTCATCCTTATTTATATTAGTCTCTCCCTTTGGGGTGTCCTTAGGCCATGGGAGCATAAAATATAAAGCATTACTGATCATCATGCAGAGATCCTTCCAGTCCTTTGTAAGAGCTGAAATATAACAGCTTAACTCTCATCCCTGAAGAGGGGGGTACCCCAGTGCTTCAGGTTTAGAGTCACCCACAGATTTAATCTGATGACCTATAATGTGCTAATGCAATTTACTCATTGGCGCTTGTAGGGAAGGAGAAGAGGGAGCCTAAAGCATTCATGTCCTACCTACTTATCAACAACAACAAAATTGATTGAGAAGCCTTTAATGACTTTGATGGTATCATGACTGGATTATTTTGCACAAAGACTGATGAGTAAGCATTGCAATGTTGCAACTCTTTTCACCACATTCTGTTTAAATTGGAAAGGCCTTCCTAGTCCAACATTCTCATTTTGTGCATGAGTTTAAGCATTCCAGAGTTGCAAAGAATCCCTCAGTTGCTGGGATCCCCTGACCAAAATTACCTTATAATTATTCATGTATAGGAGACAGAGAATGGGCCTGTGGTTTCATTGGCAAAGAGGGATCTCCCAGATGAGAAAACTCTCTACCAGAACAGGTTAACACCTCTATAAAGAGTTGTCCAAAATGTGGTTCTTTCCAACAATGAGATAATTCAGGCCAGTTCCAATGATCTTGTGATTAAGAGAACCATCTATACCTAGAGAGAAAACTGTGGGGACGGAGTCTGGACCACAACATAACATTTTTACTCTTTTTGTTGTTGTTTGCTTGCATTTTATTTTCTTTCTCATTTTTTCCCTTTTTGATCTGATTTTTCTTGTGTAATAAGATAATTGTATATATACATACATTATATTTAACATATATTTTTAACATGTTTAAGATATATTGGATTACTTACCATCTAGGGGAGGGGATGAGGGAAAGGAGGGGAATTTGGAATACAAGGTTTTGGAAGAGTCAATGTTGAAAAATTATCCATGCATGAATTGTGAAAATAAAAAAACTTCAATTAAAAAAAAAAAAAGTTGTCCAAAGAACTGAGAGGTTAAGCTACTTTCCAGGGTCACACAGCAAGATTTGAACCTAAACCTTTCCGATTTTGAGACCAACTCTCTAGGACACTATTTCTTTTCTATTTTGCATTTACTTGGACATGTTGTCTCCTCTTCATAGAATGTAAACCTCTTAGGGCTTTCTCGTTTTTGTCTTTGTATCTCCACTGCCTAGCATAGTGGTATAGTAGACTTTGATTGATTGAGCCCTCTGGGATCTGACCCTAGTTCTGACCTCTGGGCCCAAACAATAAATCCAATCCTTCTTCCACCAGACACCCCTTGATGTGCTTGAGGACAGCTGGAACGTCCCTTCTGAACCTCCTTTTCTCCAGAAGGCCCAGAGAGATAAGTGGCCTTGCCTGATAGATAACATATAACTAGTTGGTGGTATTCATAAATTGCACAGTTAAGTCACTTCTTCAATTTCCAGCTTTTCCTTTTTATTATTCCCCTTTCTTCTCTAGACTCTACTTGAGGGAGGGAATGACCAGGGAAAGGGAATAAGCATTTAAGTTCCTACTAATGTGCCAGCTACTATTCTACAAAGGTAAGTATTTTGCCTGGATCATCTCATTTGATGGAATGGGAGTAATCCCCTCCAGGACATAGGAAGGGGATTCCTGTTCCACCTTTACTCCCCGAAAGTCATGCCTTAGCCTAGGGATAATTCTGGGATGATTCCTGGCCCTTTGAATCCACTTCTTGGTTCCATTTGATCACATCGTGACAATTAAAAGAATGGCAATGGCTCAGAATGGAGCTCCTCCCAGAGAAAGTTAAAAAGACCGACTTCTTAAGAAAGAGAAACTCTGAAGGTACTTTCACTTTCTCATTGAGTCTCAGGGTGGTCAGGAATTGCTTATTATACATGTCTTATCAGACCAGAGGCTTACTTTGACTCTTAAAGTTGGATTCCTCTCCTATATCAGAAAAAAAAAATAAAAACAATAATGGTTATTATTGTTATAATAATAATAATACTGGAGATCTTCATAATTTTTGTGCTGTTTTATCCAATTCATGCTGTGCTCAAAGGGGGAATGAGTACCAATATAGAGGATTTAGACCATCAACTAAGAGACTCTTAGAACTAGAATGGAATCAATTAATCTGCAGGCACTTATTGTCTATGTTAAGATAAGAAAAAAAGTGAATAACACTTTCTCTCAAGAAGCTTACATTCTAATTGATAAAAAAATCATCCAATGATTAGATTCTAGTTGGGCTCCGAAAAAATTAGAATCTAGAAAGTTAGAATGGTTCTGCCCAAGGCTAAGGATCAATTGAGGGGTGGAGTTGGAAGCTGATGGATAACAGTAATTCACATCTGTGACATATGTTCTAAGTACTTCCAGAGAGTTGGTAGTACAAATATTATTGCCCTTATCTTACAGATAAGGGAACTAATTGAGGCTCAGAAGATTAAATGATTTGGAGACAGGAATCCAAGAGCCAGGTTTTGAACCCAGGTTGTCCTTTCTGAAGTATGTGTGGAAATTGAGAGATGGACCTGAAAGATACCATATTATCCGGACTCCCTAAGTTACCAGTGGAGATATTTAGGCCCAGACAAATGCTGAGGGTCATCCAACTGGATAATAGCAGGCTAACATCTTCTGGCTCTTAATCCTCTTTCCAAGATAAACATGGTGGAGCCAAATAAAGCTTTAGGATAAAGCTAGAAACCTTTTTGCATCATAGACTCTCTTGATAATCTGATGAATTCTATGAACCCCTTCTCAGAATCATCTTTTGAAATACACAAAATAAAACATAGAAAAACACACAGAAAATTAATTATATTGAAAGAACTCTAGAAATAAAAAAAACAAATTTACAGATTCCATGTTAAAACTTCTTTATACCAACTAGTTTAATGCTGTCTAAGTTTAGAGGAGACAGGTAGGTCTCTCTGCTTTCATCTTTATTGTGGCTCAATGCTGATAGGCTTTGGTCATTTTAAAAGGGATGTTTTGAGCAAGACTGGTCTTATAAAAGTGGTAAAGCTATAATTAGAAGTCTTTGTAGGTGAGGGAAGATCCATATGAGGCAGAGATGGCACAGGACACTATAACTGGGGATGTGGGGAGAAGAGGAGTCTGGATGTCATGAATCTGGGGCAGATTATACCATTAAGTAATAGAGGCATTGCTTTGTCAGAAGAGGATCTTGAGAATCACCATGAGGGGAATCACTTCTCCAACCTTCCCCTCCCCCATGGTGATACTCTGGGGCAAAGCCCCATTTACCCCAGGCTAGTTATGGCTCTATGTGTAGTTAGAGTGGAAGAAGATTGTTTATGTGGTTACCTCCAAGCAAGGCCACCTCCATCTCATTTTCCCTTCCCATCTCTTTCATAGGTTGAAATGAATCTTATAATAATGATAAATGTTGGAGGGGATGTGGGAAAACTGGGACACATTGTTGGTGGATTTGTGAACTGATCCAAACATTCTGGAGAGCAATTTGGAACTTGTCCAAAAGGCAATCAGGCTGTCCATAAACTTTGATCTATCATTGTTTCTACTGGGCCTGTATACCAGAGATCATAAAAAAGGGAGAAGGACCCACATGTACAAAAATTTTTATAGCAGCCCTTTTTGTTTTTGTAGTGGCAAGGAACTGGAAAATGAGTGGATGCCCATCAATTGGAGAGTGGCTGAACAAATTATGGTATATGAATGTTATGGAATATTATTGCTCTGTAAGAAACGACCAGCAGGACGATTTCAGAGAGGCCTGGAGAGACTTGCATGAACTGATGCTGAGTGAAATGAGCAGAACCAAGAGAACATTGCACACAGCAAAAATAAGAACATGCTATGATCAACTGTGATAGACCTGGCCCTTTTCAACAATGAGTGATTCAGGCCAGTTCCAATAGACTTGGGATGGAGAAAGCCATCTGTATTCAGAGAGAGGACTATGGGGACTGAAGTGGTTCCAACATAGGTTTTTTTTTGTTTGTTTTTGATTTTTTTTTTTTTTTTTTTTGCTTTTTGCTGAGGCAATTGGGGTTAAGTGACTTGCCCAGGGTCACACAGCTAGGAAGTGTTAAGTGTCTGAGACCAGATTTGAACTCAGGACTTCCTGACTTCAGGGCTGGTGCTCTATCCACTGCACCACCTAGCTGCCCCTACAACATAATATTTTAACCATTTTTGTTGTTGTTTGCTTGTTTGTTTTTTCCTCTCATCTTTTTTCCCTTTTTGATCTTATTTTTCTTGTGCAGCATAATAAATGTGGAAATAAGTTTAGAAGAATTGCACATGTTTAACCTACACTGAATTACTTGCTGTTGGGCGGAGAGGGAAGGAGGGGGAAAAATATGGAACACAAGATTTTGTGAGGGTAAATGTTGAAAACTTTCTTTTCATGTATTTTGAAAAATAAAAAGCTATTACAAAAAAAGAAAGAAAGAAAGAAAAGAATCTCACAATTTCACCAATGGCAGTTCAGAGTGTTTTATTAAAATAAAGGCATACTCATTGGAAGTTACACATTAAGAAGTCATCCACTAATCCCTGGGTAGGAGGCAGCCAGCAGAAAACTCAATACCTATTTGATAGTGGGATACTTAAGGGAAGTAAAAGGACTATATGGCCAGTGCCAGCTATGGTTCTGGAGGCTGGGTAATTCTCAGCAACCTTTTATGTTTAGATATCATGCCCTCCTCCCACCCCTTTGTACAGTAACCATATGTTGGAGGTGTTGAGACTTCTTTGTGATATAGGTAACTTAAACCTGACTCATCATAAGAACAACATCTATGGAAATAGTTTCATTTTTCTATCCTGTAAGTCAAGAGAACCTAATGTTCCCAGCTACAAGGACTGTTGGATTTTTCTGGGAGGAGAAAATACTTCTGCCTTCTGATCTTCCTTATTTCCCAGGATCATAATTGGGCCACCAGTTACTACTCCTGCCTAGATGAATTAGACTTCTAGCTTCTTTGTAAACTCATATAATTCATTCTAGGGTCAACTACCCAGCTAGAAACTAGAGTAATTAAGCTGAACTGGTTTTGGCTCTGTCAGGGACCTGCTGTGTGATCCTGGGCAAACGATTTCACTTTTCTGGGCCTCTGTTTTCTCACCTAAAAAAAAAAAAAAAAGGACAATATGTGCCTAACTGGCCTTATAAAGTTGTTCCCAAGATTATTAGCAAATGTACTTTAAAAGTCTTCGGGGCAGCTAGGTGGTGTAGTGGATAGAGCACCAGCCCTGAAGTCAGGACGACCTGAGTTCAAATCTGGTCTCAGACACTTAACACTTCCTAGCTGTGTGACCCTGGGCAAGTCACTTAACCCCAATTGCCTTTAAAAAAAAAAAAAAAGGAAAGTTTTGTGGGTCCTTTAAAATAATTTTCTCCAAAAGGAGATGGGCATCAGCCACTCAGCCCAATCAAATAACTACAGATAATAAAACCAAAAGAAGCCATTGTTTGGGATCCCCTTCTCCCGTCCCAGTTTGGAGCAGTCAAAGCACAAAGAGGGAGGAAGAGGAGGTGAATGAGAGGGAGAAGTCATGCTTTTCCAAGCCAAGGTAGATCTGGGAGCTTTAGCTTTGCAAGGCAGCTTTGGTCTGCTCCCAAGCTTGCCATCCATTCCCCCTGCTCCCTTGGACATGTAGTTAGTTAATCCTCTTGTTTTTCCTATGTTGGGGATAATAACAGAGGGGCAGAATAATTACTGGCTGGCTATTCCCGTTCCAAACATGTGGAGTGTTAAAAACACAAGACGGATCTTTCCTCCTCAGCAGGTTTGTCAGTCCCTTGGAATCTGGAACAAGTCTCCATGTGTCTGCCTTTGCCCTCCTCCTCCTCCTCCTCTTGGGGCTTCGGGGGGTATGGCTGTGAAGAGATTTTTGCTAAGGACCTGACCACTGCTGGAGGCTCTGCTAGCCTGCACGGAGTCACCTGGTGCTCAGGGAGATCCATTTCTGCACTTGGCTGCCATTTAACAGGTTCCAGCTAAATCTATCTGGAAGAAGCAATAAGGGGAATTGGGTCTCCATTCAATGAGTGCCTTTCTGTTGCCTGCATGCTGTGCATGGGCCCGTCTGGATTATTAAATCACTAGCTCAGGGCCATTGACTCCTTTTTGTCTTTATCTCAGACTGCAGCTGCTGAGACTAGCAACTTTTGTGCCCATATATCTTTTGTGAAATTTCAGCTTCTCGAGGGTCATAAATTGCCTGGCCACGTTTCCTTCGTGCTGGAGCACCCAGGGACAGAAATCACCTTTAGAATTCTTCAGGCAGGAACCTACCATCATTAGGAGGGAGGAGAGAGAAGTACCCCATTCATATTCTGTCAGACCCAAATGGGGAAAGGAAGGGAACAAGCACTTATTAAGCTCCCACCAAGGCCAGGCACTGTCCTAAGTGCTTTTTTACAAATATTGCCTCATTTGATCCTCACAGAATCCTGTTATTATCCCTATTTTATCGTTGAGGAAACTGAGGTAGACTGATTCATACATAAACCCATCTGTCTGCCTAGAACATAATCCCTGTGTCTCTCATTTTCTTGCCCCAAAAGAGAGAGAGCCAAAGCAAAAATAGGAATATTTTCTTCCCTTCAGGTGCCCCATGGGAAGTTTGACGTGGGAGTTAGTGAATCTGTTATATATGAGATCATACCTGACCAGCTACAATTTACTAGTGTTAGGAAGTCCAGGAACCACAATTTGCAAAGTGGGTAAAGATCAACAAAAGGAGAAACAAATGCCATATTCTCACGGGAATATACTATAGACCAAAGTTTCTTAATGAGTCACAACCTGATATGGGGTCACTTATTTGAATGATGGGGGGTTGTGAGTTTATGATTTATTATCAGTAAATGTTTGATTTGTATACCTATATAGTCAGGGTCACACAAAAAATTTCTTGGCAAAAAAGGGTCACAAGTGGAAAAAGTTTAAGAAGACCTGCTATAACCCACCTAGACAGAAAAAGGGTGTTTAAGGACTAGAAACCAGCACTATACTGTCTATGTCCATTGGATTGGCTGGTCTGTACTTTCAGTAGTCATTTATGACAAAACAGAGTTGTTCTCTCAAATGCTTCATATAATCAGATTACATGTTCCTTGAGAGCAAGGACTGTGGCTCCTGTGTGTTCTGCCTTTGTCCATTGTATCCAGGGTCACCTCCAGTCATCCTGAGCTGTTCTGGTCGCTGGACCCAGATGACCCTGAGGAGAAAGTGAGACAGGTGACCTTGTATAGTCTTCCCTCCTTTAATTCCAATTCACTTAACATGTTATAACATCACCTCCCTGATGTCATGGTCCTCTTCAAGAGGAATGAATAACAACCATGACACCTAGCCTAGCATTGAGCATATTGTAAGTGCTCAAAAATAAAAACCTAACAAGGGAAGAAGGAAAAGTGAAGGAAGAAAGAAGTGGGGGGTCAGAAAAGCCGGACTCTAATCTTTGCTAGCTTTGCTATTAATTGCTTGAGCAGAATACTTCATTTCTCTGGACCTTTTCTTTTTTTGTAAAATTTCATTTTTTATATTCTATAGTTCTTTTTTTAATTAAAATTTTTTATTTAAAATACATATGCATGGGTAATTTTTCAACACTTTCTGTCTGAATTTTTCCTTCCTTCCTCCCACTTCCTCCCCTACATGGCACTTAATATACACATTAAATATGTTTAAATATAAGATAAATCCAATATATGTATACAAATTTATACAGTTATCTTGCTGCACAAGAAAAATTGGATCTAGAAAGAAAAAAAAAAAAAACCTGAGAAGGAAAACATTTGTTGTTGCCGTGTATAATGATTTCCTGGTTCTGTTCATTTCATTCAGCATCAGTTCATGTAAGTCTCTGTGAAATCATCCTGTTGGTCGTTTCTTACAGAAAAATAATATTCCATAACATTCATATATCATAATTTGTTCAGCTATTCTCCAATTGATGGG
>JAJPUD010000976.1:475896-501395 GCA_023553655.1 Myrmecobius fasciatus
CAGCTCCACCAACAATGCATCATTGTCCCAGTCTTCCCACATCCCCTCCAACATTCATCATTATCTTTTTCTGTCATCTTAGCCAATCTGACAGGTGTGTAGTGGTACCTCAGAGTTGTCTTAATTTGCATTTCTTTGATCAATAGTGATTTAGAGCACCTTTTCATATTACTGAAAATAGTTTCAATTTCTTCATCTGAAAATTGTCCATTCATATCCTTTGACCATTTATCGATTGGAGAATGGCTTGAATTCTTCTAAATTTGAGTCAATTCTCTATATATTTTAGAAATGAGGACTTTATCAGAATCTTTGAATGTAAAGATGATTTCCCAATTTATTGCTTCCCTTCTAATCTTATCTGCATATTCTATTGTTCTTAAATATCTATTGTCAGAGGCAGATCTGGGAGCTAGCTGCACCTGAGCTGATTCCTTGGGACAGCAGCAGTCACTCAGGCTGGTTGGTCACCTGCAAGGCAAATAAATAGGTGCAGCACAAAGTGACCACCACTAGAACCTCAAACAAGAGCAACACAAGTCAAAGGATTGCAGTTCCAACCAGTAACGAGAATAAGGTGATCTTCAAAGAGAGTACTGTGTCTGACAATACCAGGTAAGAAGGTTGTACCAAAAGTGCTAATCTGCATTGAAAAGTGAAAGAGCTGGAGTCATAGCTCCTTTATCCCCATATGATCAGGAACAATGACATGTTCTTTGAAAGAATAGAAGGTATTTAAAGTTTAAAAAACAGGAGAAATAGGATCTGAAGAAGTAGGGAGAGAAACTGAAGTTACACAGTAGTCTGGAGGGGGAAGAATGTAGGACAGACAAGGAAGAAGTACCACTAAATATTAAAGCTCTTCTCATAGGTGAGGCAGGTATCTTCTTTTTTGGGGGAAAAGGGAGTATCTTCTTGTAGTTCAGAGAATGATGATGTGCTCAGTGAGAAGCATAAGAAGAGTGGTCACCCAGAAATGGACAAGTGAGAGAAAGAGAAATAAGGATTGGTGACTGCTGGCTGTGAGAGGTAATAAGGCAGGTTATTTAATGGATGCCTTGAGGGATACAGGTCTGGCATATATCAAAAAGCATCTGGAAAATAGATCTGAGAATTGTTCTTCACTTTATCAGGGAAACCTCAAAACATTACAAGGAATCACAGATTTTCCTGTTAAGGCATTAAAGACTTTAAAGTCACAGTTCAGGGCTGCTGATTGAAGGTTGGTATTTCAAAATAGAAAGGCAGATAGCAATTTTTTTTAAATGTACTTAAGAACAAGATTTGGATTTATGGATCATAATTTAAAATATGGAAATAATAAGTTCTTGGTCAGGATCGGAGTGTAACCAACAAAGGACTATAAACATATAGATGAATAGATCTTGCAGATCTATTCAAAAAGGCTTTGAAATGAAAAAGGAAGGGGGCTCCAAGGAGAATACTGTCTCCATAAGTCTGCCAAACTAAATAGCCCAGAGAATAGTGACTATGCTATAGAAAGAAGGATAGCAGAAGAAAGGTCCAATAATTTATAGGACGTATAATCCAAGAAGGGAACTAGCAATAAAAGCCATTGCTTCAGCTATGTATGCATAAGGTAATAAATAGGGTAGACTAGAGCTCCTTAAGCAAGGAAGCAAATTGTGCCTCATATATATCAATGAGAATTAGTGAGAGAGACTTATCACTGTAATAAGTCTTTGGAAGGGCAGCCATGATTTAAAAGGATCAGTATAGAAAAAAGGGAGCTGTGTGTGAGATAGCCTTCTATGTTAAGAACTGACTAGTGTTAGGAAGCCCAGGAACCTTAAGTTGGAAAATGGGTAAAGATCAACAAAAGGAGAAACAAAAGTGATATTCTCATGGGAATATACTATAGACCAAAGCTTCTTAAACAGGTCACAACCTGAGATGGGGTCACATAATTGAATGTGGAGGTTACAAGTTTATTACTTATTATCAGTAAATATTTGATTTGTATACCTATGTTTTATACCTACATAATCAGGGTCACATAAAAATAGCTTAAACAAAAAGGAATTGTAAGTGGAAAAAGTTTAAGAAGCCCTGCTATAACCCACCTAAACAGAAGAAGAAAATAGATGAAAAGGTTGGGAAACAGTATGATATATTGTTGATGCAGCATTTCAATCTATCTCTGTGTGTCTCTGTTTTTCCACCTTTGTGTCTCTGCAGAAAGCAAAACAATCTATCAATTCTGATTTCCCTCAGTGATTATTTTGTTCTTCAAATTTTGGAGAAGGCAACAAAGGGAGCTTCTGTTCGGAATCTCATTTTAACCAACAAGGAGAACTAATGATTGAAGTAGAAATGGCAGGTACATTGGAGGCTATGGCCACTTCATCATATAATTTGTAATAAAGAGGAAAAGAGAAGAAAGCTGAGAAAAGATAGACATGTGACCTAAATTATGAAAGAACAATTTTAATTAGCTTATCAAAGAGATAATTGGATCCTATAGACTAAAATTTTCTGAGGAAAGTAGGTTCAAAAAAAAATTCTTAAAAAAAAAAGTTTGAAGACAAACAGAAATCATTCCAATACTGTGAGAAAGGGAGAGCTGCCTGAAAACATCAATGTAGATTCACAAACAAATCATCAGCCAATCCAGCTTCTTAAAAAGTATGTCTTTCAAACATCCTCAGGGGAAAAAAAAAAACATTATCTTCTATATTCATTGCCTCTATCTCTGCACACTCACTTTTCATCTTTTTTCATATGTTGAGGTCTGGATTTTGATTTCATCACTTAACTGAAACCTCTCTCTACAAGGTTACCTTTTAATTGCTAAATTTAATGACTTCTCAGGCATCATTCTTGTCCTCTTTGCAAGTCAACCTGCACTTGACCAAAACTCCTAGATACTCTGTCCCATGGGTTTTCATGACACTGATCTCTCTTCTTTCTATCTGACTGCTACTTCTCAGTCTCCTTTGCTGTTCCACCCCCTTAGGGATTTGCCCAGAGTCTTCCTTTTTTATCCTTTTATCCCTTTTTTTATCCTTTTTATCTTTTTTGAGTTTGATTAACATTTTCATGCAAATGACTCCCAGATCTACAGATCCAATTTTAATCTCTCTCCTGAGCATCAATTCCTTTCCATTCTTTGTCTATCAACTCTCAAACTCATCATATCTGTAATAGAAATTTTCTTTCCTCTCCTTGTTATTCTCCATACTCCTATTGAAGGTACATTCTTTTTCAAAAAATTTCACCAAATATTTGATTTTTTTACATGATTGCACATATATAACCTATATTAAATTGCTTTCTGTCTTGGGGGGGGATTTGAAACTTTTTTTTTTTTGGCTAAACAATTGGGGTTAAGTGACTTGGCCAGGGTCACACTGAAGCTAAAAAAAAATAAAAGCATTTATTTAAAAAAATTGTTAAAATTGTCTTTACATGTAAATGGAAAACAAAATAATATTTAAAGAAATAAATATTTACTTTCTCTTTCTTAAACCTCTCCCCTTCTCCCCTCCCCCCCAAAAAATGAAGAAAAAGAAAAGCTACAACGTACACACAAAATAGCAAAAGAAATTCACATATTGACCATGTCAGGGGGAAAAATGTACATCTCATTCTATGTATTTAGTATATCATATCTCTGTCAAGATATGGATATTTTGCAATCATGATTGATCATTGTATTGATCAGAATTTTTAAGTCTTTCAAAGTTGTTTATTTTTACATGTTGTGATTATAATAGAAGTTATTTTCCTGGTTCTGTTCACTCCTTATCAGTTTCATTCAAATCTTCCTAAGTTTCTCTGAAATAGTTTCTTTTGTCATTTTTTACAGTGTAATAACTATTTTAATCACATTCATATATCATAATTTGTTCAGTCATTCTTTAATTGATATGAACCCCCTGACTTTCTAGTTTTTTGCCACCCCAAATGTTTTTATATGTTGAGGTGCCCTTTGTTCTCTTTATTGGTCTTTATGGTATAGGCCTAGTAATGGTATTTCTTAGCCAAAGGATATATTGGCCCCATTTAGCAAGCTTTTGGTTGTGATTCCAAATTACTTTCCAAAATAACTATACTACATAGCTACAACAAGATTATGCGAGGATCAATTCTGATGGCGTTGGTTCTTTTCAATATTGAGGTGATTCAAGGCAATTCCAATAGGCCTATGATGGGAGAGAGCCATCCATATGCAGAGAGAGAATAATGGGGACTGAATGTGGATCACAACAGAGTATTTTCACCCTTTTGTTGTTGTTTGTTTGCTTGGCTTTTTTCTTTCTCATTTTTTTTAACCTTCTGATCTGATTTTTCTTGTGCAGTTAAATAAATGTAGAAATATGTTTAGAAGAATTGCACAAGTTTAACCTATATTGGATTACTTCTTGACTAGGGGAAGGAGGAGAGAGGGAGGGAGGGAGCAAGGAACAAAAATTTGGAACACAAAGTTTTGCAAAGGTGAATTTTTATTTTTGTATATTTTATATTAAAAAACATATTTTAAATATATTTTATATTTTATATATTTTAAAAAACAAAATAACTGTATTGATTTTTGGCTACACAAATAATACATTCATGGAGTACCACCATTCTTAAAGTTAGTGAGGTTCATGAACCTGAAACTGTTCTTGACTCTTCCCTTTTTTTCATCTCATATCCAATCAGTTGTTAAATCTTATTGATTCTACCTCTTATATCTGTCCCCTTCTTTGCACTCTGCACTCATACGGTACCCCAATTCAAGCCCTTATCACCTTTCAATTATATTACTGAACTACAAAAAGTTCCCAGCTTCTTGTCCCTCCTCCCAATCCCATTCTCCAAATAGTTTTGAAAGTAATTTTCCTAAGAATACAGAAGGAAGTTGAGATGACTTGATAAGCAAGATAGTTGTGAAACTAAAATGTACAATTTATTCTTTTTAAAATAGTTATAAATAGTAGAGATTCATGTTTTGTTGGAGCATCTTTTTAAGTTCCTCTGTGTATATGACAATGCTCTTGTTAAATATTTTTCAAGGACAGAATAACAAAAATTTGTTTTTCAAAATTATCTTCCTAAAATAAGTTTGACTATGTCACTTCCCTGCTCAAAATCTTGACTCTTTCTGAAATAAAATACTAATTTCTTTATTAGGCATTCTCAATCTGGTTCCAAACTACCTTTCCATTTTCATTGTTCCCAATCACGTATTCTATCTTCCAGTCAAACTGGCCTATTTTGCCACTTCTCAAATGCCACTTTATGCCAAATCAGGCTGACCACTGATGCCAGAAACAAACTCCTCTTGATTCATCCCTGCCTCTTTAGATTCCTGGCTTCCTTCAAGGCTCAACTCATATGGAAGTTACTCAACTCTAGTGAATGTCCTTTCTCTCCTATTTAAGTGTCCCTGTGACTATCTGTTTACATGGAATGTCCCTTCAAAAGAACATAAATATTTTGTGGAAGAGGTAGGGAGAAGAGAGCTTATTATTCCTTTAGTCATGTAGTGCCTGCTATGAATAAAGTACAAAATTGATGGTCAGTTTATTGATCAGAAAATATAAGTTCTTTGAGGTCAGGAATAATTTCCCATCCTTTTCTTATTTTTTCAGTGCTTTATGCATGGTTATTACACATGGCGTTTATTGGTTTAGAGTAGATAAATACAAAAAAATGGCAACAAGTTGGGTAGAAAACAGGATGAGTATAAACATTTGGTGTGGTCCTGTAAGAATGAATAAACTCAGAATGAATCATCTGGCAGTGAAAGAAAAGGACAATACAACAGCAACATTTTGATAGCTATGTTAAGAAAAAAAGGAAGAGCTAGGAAGTCTAAGTGCATGCTATGATGCTAATAGAAAATGAGGGGAAGGCAGAACTGCTCCACTTTGTTTATTTCCTCTGCCAAGAAAAATGATTTTTAGCTGGAAGAAACAATAAATATGGTTAGTAGGAAATTGATATCTAATATTATTTTGGAAAACAATTTGGAATTATATAAATAAAGTAACTGAAATGTCTATACCCTTTGACCCAGAGACTCCTTCACCAGCCATATACTCTAAAGACACAGATAAGAAGAAATCACATTTACACGAAAATATTTATAGTATCACTTTGTATAGTAGCAAAGATGTCAATCAGGGATTTACTAAACACATGGTAGTACACAAATGCAATGAAATATTATTGTGTTGTAAGAAATGATGAATATGATAAATACAGAGAAACATGAAATTACTTATATGAAGTGATACATAGTGAAGTTAGCAGCATCAAGAAAACCATACACAATGATTAAAATGACAGAAATAGAAAGAACAATTATCACAAAACAATCAAAAGTGAATATTGCAAAATAACAAAGAACAAGACTAGCCACTAAAAGTGATGAGAAAATATTCCTATCACACCCCTTTGGTGTGGAATGTTGCATATATTTTCAGATTTCTTTTAGTATATTTATCAGAAGGTTTTTAGTTAAGTGCTTCCAAGATCTATGCTTGATCCTGCTGCTAACATTTTTATCAATGACTTGGATAAAGAGATAGATGGTTCCTGAGAGTGTTTGTAATGCTTTATTTTGATTTCTCTTCCAAATTAGATGCATTTTGTTTAATACACATATACATAATTTAGAATATTAGAACATTATTCAGTGCAAAGTTAGATAATATTTTGACAATATTTAGATGAATCAAATCTGGGAGGGATAGCTAGCATGTTAGATAATGAAATTGGGATTCAAAAAGATTCTGCTAGGTTAGAAAAAATTGATTAAGATAAAATTTGATGGAGATTGGGCTCAAAAAATCAACTTCCAAGTACAAAATGGAAATAATTGTTCATGAGGAAAAGATCTTGGTATTTAAGTGGACTGAAAAAATTCAATATGAATAGCAACACCAAAAACTAATCCAACTTTATGTAAAAGAGCCATATTATCTAAATAAGAAAGGAAATATTTCCATTTTACTGTGTCTTGCTTGTACTACATCTGGTACACTATGTTCATTTCTGGGAAGCACTTTTTTAAAAATAAAATTATAATTGTTTTTATTCTAAAATTAAACCAAAAGACCATTTCTATGTGTGCAGCAAAACAAAATGAGAAGATTGTGTATGAAACCTAATCTCCATTTCATACCAATTGATTTTAACTATATATACATACACATACACATACATGTGCTTGTATATATGTGTGTATATTTGCATATATAGTTCACATTTCACAGATACAAAGCTATCCTGCCTGTTGTAATTCCTTTTAATTTTCTCTTATAATATGTGCATTTAAAAAATGTTTTATCCACTCTTTTTGGGAGGGCATTACCATTGCTAACTATACTTTTCTCTCCCTAAGCCTCTCCATTAAAAAAAAGAGAGAGAGACAAATAAGCACTATCAAATAAAATTATCATGTCCATAATTAAGGAATGTACTATGTCTAAAAATGTTATTTTGTGTCCATCATTTCTCTAGCAGGAAGAGAAGTAAAAGCGTCATCATAGATTCTCTGAAGACACGATTAGTCATAGCATTGATCAGACTTCTTAGATTCAAATTTGTTTTTCTTTACTGTGTTATTGGCTATATATAAATTGTCCTGTTTCTATTTACTTCACTCTGTACCACTTCATGGTATCCAGAATTCTCTGAAATCAGCTCTTTCATCATTTCTTGTTTATATTTAATCCTCTTTTGTCTAGTTCTGATAAGAGCAAGACTCTTATGCCTTCTTCCTTTAATCTTTAAGAGTATATTAAGTGCTTCAGGACAGAATGTAGTGGCGAATCTCAATTTACAAAGTTCTTTTCTTCCTGTAAGGACATTTCATCTAAAGGAAATAAGGTTTCATTTTTATTTCAATTCAACAAGGGAAGGGGGAAGGGAACAAACATCTATTAAGTTCCTACTATGGCCTAAGCACTTTACAAATATTTCATTTGATCCTCACAACAACTTTATGAAGTAAGTGTTATTGTGACTCCCATTTTACAATTGAGGAAACTGAGGCAGACAGCTATAAAGTAACTTGCCCAGGGTTATATGTCTAGTAAGTATTTGAAACCATATTGGATCTCAGGTCTTCTTGACTTCAGAGTTAGCACTTTCTCTGCTGTGCCATCAATTTTACAGATATGTATTGAATATGTAGTATAAAGTTAGACATTTTGACATTTTGCCTTTGTTCTTGTTTGGTAGATTTAGAATATACAGTGAATGAGGCCCTGTCAGCATGGGTTCACTGGTATTTTGTCAAAACAAAAACTTTGAGTTCAGTTCACAAGCCATCAAAGAATCAATATTTGGATTAAGTTTGAAGTTAAGCATGTAGTGGACTTCCTGCCATCTAGGGGAGGGGAGGGGACTGGGGGTAAAATTTGTAATGGAAAGCTTTGTAAAGATCAATGCTGGGGAACTACCCATACATATGTTATACAAATAAAAAGCTTTAATAAAAAAAAAAGTTTGAAGTTAAGAAATGAAGTCATCTTTTCTCTTTGGTTAATTTTAAGAGCCTGGTAGAAATTAGTTTGTTATGTATCATCATATTAGATTTATGATACATTAGCTATTTAATAGCACATTTATATAAATATTTTTCTAAACTTAAGAATCCTTTAATAATGTGAAGAATCACCCCTCTGTGCCTAGTTTCTATGTCACTTTTGTGCCAGCCAGCACACCCTTCACAGAGCTGAGTTCATGGGTATGTATGTGGAGAGGGGCTATGGCATGTTCTTCTAAGTGTACCCCACATAGCTCGACTCTTTCCCCCTAATGAAATTGAGAGCCTCTAAGGTCTGCTTCAGTATAGGTACTTGGTTCTTGGATTGAGAGATATCTAAGCAAACAAAGCATAAAATTACTAAATGCTTTAATAAAAACAATTTTTTAATCTTTTAATTTTTAAATTAATTTTTATTAATAAATTCTATATTACATATAGAATTAATTAAAATTTTTAAATTTTTAAAATTCAATTTTAAAAAGAAATGGAAATAGAAACATTACAAATGCTCTTAGAAACTATTTCTCAGGTGAATGTATTTCTGCTTTCTATTTCTTTCTACCTCCCAGTCCAGAGAAAAGACTTCTCTTGAGCCATGTTCCTGCCTGTATGTTGAGGAAAACAGCACATTGCCGGCTGGCCAGGAGTCCCACACTCTTTGTCACTCTTAGAGTCATCATTCCAACTGTGGCTCTTCACCATCATGCTGCTGACAGACCCTGGAAGTCCCAAAGCTCTGCTATCAATCATCTCTCCAGCTCTGCTAGCTTACTACCCAGAAGTCAAATTGGACTTCCATTCCTGCTCAATTTCATGATCCTAGGATCCTCTGGGTTCCCTACACAATCTCTGGAAATCCACAATACATCTTGGCATCCTGTCCAGGACATAATCTTCTCCCTAGCTTCACTTGGGTCTCCACATTCCCTTTTTATCCATCTTTGGATATAGAATTCCTAGAACTTCTCTCAATGAGTGTTCCCTTGCCCAGGTCTCAAGGGAAATGTAGTCATATGAACTCGTTCTTATTACTAGTATTTTCATATTTGCTTAAAGAAAAGGATACCTGCAATGCATAAAAAAAATCCCTGGACATTGAAAGTTTACAGACAGAGAAGGGAGAGGAGTTAGATCCTTAAAAAATTCAAAGAGAAGAATAATTTTGGTTACCTGGTATGAGTTGAGGGAAAAAAGGGTGGGCAGACTGAATGAAGGTTAGATTGTGGTATCTCAGAGAACCACCCGATTATTATAAAAGAGCAATTGGGAATTTTCTCCCACTATAAAACCCGTTACAGAATGATAGCAATTGGTCTTTGATCTAGTCACATTTTACTTTCTGTTTCTTGGAAATGGAGGCCTTCTCCCAACATCCCCACCCCCCAGCAGACCTTTCCCCTTCAAACTCATTTTGTCTGGCTTGGAGTGCAATTGGAGCCAATACAATTAAGACTGATAATACCCAAGTGCTTTGAATCTCTATGACTTAAAACTTTCACTTTCACTTTTTATTTTAAGGCTCAGAATAGCCTTTTCATTTTCCAGGTAAAGAAAAATCCAGAAAAGAGTATAGAATGAAAAAAATAAAAATAAAAAAAGTATATAGTAGTATGGCATAGTAGAAAGGGCACCAACCTGGGACCTAAGAGACTTGAGTTCTAATGCTGACCATAATAGCTTATATTTATGTAGCATAGCAACAAAGTGCTTTCAGATACTTTCATTTTATTTAAACTTCTGACACATCCTTGAGACAGCAAAGGCAGGAACTATTGTTTTAAAATTTTATACCATTTTACAAATAAGGAAACTGAGGCTTAGATCAGTTAAATGACTTGCTCAATATCATACAGCTAGTGGGTGGCTGAGACTACAAGAGGAAGTTACATGACTCCAATTTCAGTGTTCTTTTCATAAAAACTCTCCCTTCTTCTGCTTTTGCCCCTGCTGCTAATTAACAGGGTTAGACAAGATGATCTCTAAGGTCCTTTTCAGCTCTGACATTCTGTGACTTGCCCAGCCACATTCTAAGTGACTATCCAAAGTACAGGACCAAGCCTTCCTTCTGATTTGGATTGACTTCAACTCCACTGATGTTACATGGGATGAATTCTGAAGCTGAATTTTGCTTTGACTTATTCCATCATTCTCCAGGTCTCACCATCCTACCCACGCAGTATGGTCCAATACGTCATGAAAAGTGGGACACTACTTAAAATAATAAAAATAATCCACATTATTGTCCTAATAGAAAAAGAATAAAAGAGACAAGCTCCTTCCTTCTACCTGTCCTTCCTCAGGAAATAGGAGAGAATGTGCATTATGATGTTTTGACAGTGACCTTCTAGAGAAAATATCTTTGCCTTATTTGTTTTGCAAAGGAATGACTAACCTTGAGTTCTGGATGCAGGAAAGTGTTGGAGGAAGGAAAGAGAGAATACAGGACAGATCATACACATCATCATGTCACAATATATAAGGGATTGCTGCCTTATTCACTGAATACTTTATTCCACTGTCCAGTCATGTCCCAAGACAGATATTATTTCCTACCCTTTCCCCCTTTATAGGAATTCTTCTGATGTTGTCAATGAGAAGTCTTACTCAGCGACTAGTCAATTCGTTTTAAGAAACCAAGGCTACTATTAGGAAATTCAGTTTATCTGTTTCCTCTGTCTGGTTGCATTTCTTCCCATGAGGCTGTTTCAAAGAAGTCCTTTCTCTGTATAGCTCTGATTCAACACAATCTGGGCTAATTTCTTTTAGAATTTGCTCTTCTTCCTCCTAGTTTTGACACCAGATCCTCACTTAGGAGCATCATTTCACTAATATTTATAACCCATTTTTGTTACTGCCCTTTCTTTCCATCCACTATTGCTTGATTTTCCTAAACCCACAACTTTTGCTTATTTATAGTTCTGCACTTGGGGAGGACATACCAAACCAATAAAAAGCTGGGGAGCCCAAGGCTAGAATAACCACCTCCCAATAAGCTCCAGGCTTTGTCTGGACTTCTTCAGGAAGATATCTTAGATTTATTTGAGCTAAATTTTTATCTTCCCATTATTATAGTTTTCAAACTCCCCATTTTGAAACCCTGGCGATACACTTTGAACCAGAAAGATTTGAGAGACTAGTTGACCTGAGTTTTTTTCTTTGAGTGGATTAATAAAAAGCATTTATTAAGAACTTACTGTATTCATTAAGTCTGGAGCCCTAGTGTGGTCTCTGGGGCATTTCCCAATCAATCTAATCTGTTCTTCCAAGTCCCCCAGGGGAGAGGTCAGTGATGAATGACTCAGACTCCACTCTCATTTCCAGAAAATAGCACTTTGTGACAGAAATAATGAAGTAGAGATTGCCATCATTTTGTTTCTATTAGTTGCTTCCTCTTGCTAAAAAAGGGAAATGAAACTTTGTCTGTAATTCTCAAACTCCATTGGCCAGGTGTGTCTGTCCAGATAAAAGACATAGACTCAAGTCTTTGGAGCAAAGATGGACAGTGGACAACACCATCATGCTGGAGAGTGCTAGGCATTTAATCAGGAAAACCTGAGTTCAAATCTAACTCTGATAGTAGCTATAATACCTTGAGAAGATGACCTAATCTTTTTGACTCTCATTTTCAGCATTAGTGATGAAATGAAGGGGGGTGAGGAGTGGAATACATAGCCTCCTTGGCTATAAATCAATTTAGATACTTCATTTCATGGAGGAATAAACTGAAGCCCATATTAGGAAAAAGTCTTGGCCAGGCTAATTAGAGTCTAAGCCTGGAACTCGGGTCCCCTGATTCCTTATCCACTACTTTTCTCACTAGATAAAGGCACTTTGTAAAGTTTGGGGTGACACAAGAATGCCCAAGGGTCCAGTCTATCCTGTAGAGAGATGAAAAAAAATGGAATAAATGCTGAGCTTGGAATCAAGAACCTATTTCTGACATTTCCTAGTCTTGTACAAGTGAGGATAACAATTCTTTTTTTTTTTTAAATAGTATTTTATTTTTCCAAATACATGCAAAGATAGTTTTCAACATTCATTTGCAAAACCTTGTGTTCCATATTTTTCTCTCCCCCCTCCTCAAAACAGCAAACAATCTAATACAGAATAAACATGTGTAATTCTTCTAAACATATTTCTACATTTGTCATGCTGCACAAGAAAAATCAGATCAAATGGCGAAAAAACCACAAGGAAAAAAATGTAACAAGCAAACCCACTGACACCAATAACAACAACAAGTGACAATACTATGCTTTGATTCACATTTAGTCTCCATAAATCTCTCTCTGGATGCATATTTCTATCTCCATCACAAGTCTATTGGAATTGCCCTCATCACCTCATTGTTGAGAAGAGCCAAGTCCATCACAGTACATCATCACATAATCTTGTTGCTGTGTACAATGTCCACCTGGTTCTCCTCACTTCACTCAGCATCAGTTCATGTCAATCTCTCCAGGCTTTTCTGAAATCAGCTTGTCATTTCTTATGGAACAATAATATTCCATTAGCTTTGCACACTTATTTAGCCATCCCCCAATTCGTGAGCAGAAGTTAATAATTCTTGTTGTATCATTTTGACAGTTATTATGAAGATCAAATGAGATAATATATTGTTGAGTTGTATCAGTCATATCTAACTCTTCAGGATCTTGTTTAGAGTTTTCTTATTTATTGGAGTGGTTTGTGATTTCCTTTTCCAACTCATTTTACAGATGAGGAAACTGAAACAAATGGGATAAGTGACTTGCCCAAAGTTTCACAACTAATAAGCGTCTGAGGGTGGGTTTAAACTCAGGTCTTCCTGACTCTAGGTCTGATTATCTACTGAGTCACCTAGCTGCCTTGAGATAGTATATTATTTAAATGTCAGAGTAGCTAGGTGGCACAGTGGCCAGCGTGTTGGGCCTGATGCCAGGAAAACCCATTTTCCTGAGTTCAAATCTGGTCTCAGATAATTAATTACTAGCTCTATGATCCTAAGCAAGTCACTTAACCCTGTTTGCCTCAGTTTCCTCATCTGTAAAAGGAGCTGGAGAAGGAAATGGCAAAACACTCCAGCATCTCTGCCGAGAAAACCCCGAATGGGGTCACAAAGAGTGAAATGGACATGAGTGAAATAACTGAACAACAAAATTTAAATGTGAGTTTTTATTTTTTTTTTGTTCATCACTGAAGGAACTCCCAGGATGGAACCTCCCTCCAGACATCCCTCCCGATCAACAAGCAACTCCTCTATAACTTATAGACTTAGGAGGTTGATTTGGAATACTAAGCAGCAGTTGTACATTGTCCAGAGACACATAGCTCCTAGATATCGGGGCAAGGCTTGAAGCTAGCTCTCAAGGTCAGCCATTTATCAACTACCCCCACATTGAATTACCTTTTAGTTATTAATAGAATGGAGAAATGCTCTCCGGATTTACTTCCATCCAACCCCCTACCTCTGGGGGAAAAATGTAGTTAAACCTATTCAGGCCAATGATTTGACCCCTGTTACTAAAAGTTTTTATAGGAGATTTTACCCACTTCTCTTGGTAGCCTAAACTCAGAACAAACAAGTTATTTATCATATCCTTAACTGAAGGGGAGAGGGTAAGACAGGGCTTTGTTCATCCAGCACCATTTATTCTAATAGATAAGGCTAAAAAAAAAAAAAAAAAGTCTGAAGCTCTTATATTGATGTCATGAAAACAGCAAGGTCTAACAAATCAAGGTCTGTCTGTCCCTTCCCAGTTCCCAAACCCTTCTCAGCCTACTCCAAATGCTGGCTTTCCTTTCTAGCCTACTTTTGTCTTAAAAGCCTCCCTTGATCCATTTTAATCTAAATACAAATAGTAGCAGGAAAATGAACTACAGATTTGGCCTGGCCCCAAACCTCTCTAGGCTTGGCCCTGGGCCTCTAAACTCACTAGAGATAGTCCTGCTCATTGCTTAGCCCTGTTTCAATTTTTTTTTTTTTTTTGCTTTTTGCTGAGACAATTGAGGTTAAGTGACTTGCCCAGGGCCACACAGCTAGGGACTGTTAAGTGTCTGAGGCCACTCTGGTGCTCTATCTACTTCGCCACCTAGCTGTCCCCCTGTTTCAATTTTTAGATGAATTTTATTTTATTTTTTAATTGATACCTTAAAGGAGAAGTGAAGAAATCAGTCTGGTTCAGGAGTCAGAGTTATCTGAGTTTCAATTCATTCTCTGATGCTTTTTCACCTGGGCAGCCTTCACCTTATTATTAAACCTCACTGACCTCAGTTTCCTCATCTGTAAAAAATTAAGTGGTTGTACAATATGGTCACTGAGGTGTTTTCCAACTGTAGTTCTATGAAATAACCAAAAAAAAATAAGAAAGACAGTGAGGGAGACATTGCAGCAAAACTAACCAACCCAATCAAACAAGGCTGACATATGCAATGTTTCATAACCATGGGCCTCCACCTCTGCAAAGAAATTGTTATTCAGTTGTGTCTGACTTTTCATGACTTCATTTGAAGTTTGCTTGGCAAGATACTGGATTAGCTTGCCCTTTCCTTCTCTAGTGAATTGAAGTACTCAGAGATTAAATGACTTGTCTAAGGTCTCACAGCTAGGAAATGTTTTGAGACTGGATTTGAATTCAGGTCTTCCTGACTCCAGAGCTGATACTCTATCCACTAAACCACCAGCTGTGTCCTGTAAAGAAGGAAGAAAAGCAAATTCTTATAATTCTTCTTTCTGCCTATAAAAATTTAAGAACATTTGCAGCAACCATTCATTCATTCATTCATTGAGTCAGTCAATAAACATGTATTAAGCACTTTCTATATACGAGGTGCTATGCTAAGTACTGGGGATACAAAAGAAAGTCTCTTCCTTCAAGGAGCTTAGACTGTAATGGGAAAGACAACATGCAAACAAATATTTTCTAAACAAGCTATGCAGGGGATAAATAGGAAATACTGAAAAGAGGAAAAGCAATAGAATTAAGAGGGCTTGGGGAAAATTTCCTATAGGAGGAACCATTTATCATCATCTATTTCATCACCCTATATAATGATGACTTGCATTAAAAAAAAATATTTCTACATTAGCCAGATTGTGAAAAAAAAGTCAGAACAAAAGGGAAACCACAAGAAAGAAAAAGAAAGTGAAAATAGTATGCTTTGATACATATTCAGTCTCCATGATTCTTGATCTAGATGCAAATGGCATTTTCCATCCCAAATCTATTGCACTGTATTGCGAAGAACTAACTCTGTCATAGTTGATCATGACATAATCTTGTTGTTGCTGTGTATAATGATCTCCTGGTTCTGCTGATTTCACTCAGCATCAGTTCATGCAAGTCTCTCCAGGCCTCTCTGAAATCGTCCTGCTGGTCATTTCATTTCTTTTTTTTTTTTTTATTCCTTTCCATCATTTATTCTTTTTTTTTAAAAGCTTTTTATTTGTATAACATATGTATGGGTAGTTCATTGAGCTTTACAAAGCTTTCCATTACAAATTTTACCCCCCTGCTGGTCATTTCTTACAGAACAATAATATTCCATAACATTCATATACCATAATTTATTCATCCATTCTCCAATTGATGGGCATCTACTCATTTTCCAATTCTTTGCTGCCACAAAAAGAGCTGCTAGAAACATTTTTTGCACATGTGGGTCCCTTTCCCTCCTTTATGATCTCTATGAGATAAAGACCCAATAATGGCCCTGCTGGGTCAAAAGGTATGTACAGCTTGATAGCCCTTTGACCACGGTTCCAGATTGCTCTCCAGAATGGCCAGATCAGGATAACTTGCATTTTGAATCCAAGCTCAGCTATTTGTGTTACTTTGGGCAAACCCCTACCCTCTCTGGGTCTCAATTTCTCTTTTTTTTTCCTAAATAATATACCATATATTTATGTATATATACACATATAAAGATACATATACATAAACACATATGTATATGCATATATGTATACATTTATAATCATCCCTAATAAGATAATAATCCTTAAGACAATAAGACTAGCTGTTCCTTCCAGTCTCCTAACTTCATCTTTTTCACTAGCTGTCCCCCATTCCTAGAATGCTCTCCTTCTTCATTTCCAGTCTCCTAGCTTACCTGGCTCCTTTCTTTTTTTTTTTATTATTAATACTTTTTATTTGCAAAACATATGTATGGGTAATTACTCAACATTAACCCTTACAAAGCTTTCTGTTACAAATTTTCCCCCCCTACTCCCCACCCCTCCCCTAGATGGCAGGATATCCACTACATGGTAATTATGTTAGAATACTTACGAAATCAAATATATGTATAGTTATTGCCACACATCATTTTTTTGTTCAGGAGAAATCGTATCTATAAGAGAGAATAATCCGATAAAGGAAACCCAATGCAAGCAAACCTCAATAGGGAACATGAAAATGTTATGTTGTGGTCCACATTTCACATCCCTCTCTCTGGGTGTATATGGCCTTCTTCACTGCACAATTGTAATTGGTTGGAAGCATTTCATTGTTGAAGAGAGTCATGTCCATTAGAACTGATCCTCATATAGTCTTGTTGTTGCCGTGTACAACGATCTCCTGGTTCTGCTGATTTCACTCAGCATCAGTTCATGCAAGTCTCTCCAGGCCTCTCTGAAATCGTCCTGCTGGTCGTTTCTTACAGAACAATAATATTCCATAACATTCATATACCATAACTTATTCAGCCACTCTCCAATTGATGGGCATCCGTTCAATTTCCAGTTTCTAGCCACTACAAAAAGGGCTGCCACAAACATTTTTGCACATGTGGGGCCCTTTCCCTCCTCTAAGATCTCTTTGGGATATAAGCCCAATAGAAACACTGCTGGGTCCAAGGGTATGCACAGTTTGATAACTTTTTGAGCATAGCTCCAAATTGCTCTCCAGAATGGTTGGATCCGTTCACAGTTCCACCAACAATGCATCAGTGTCCCAGCCCTCCCACATCCCCTCCAACATTCATCGTTATCTTTTCCTGTCATTTTAGCCAATCTGACAGGTGTGTAGTAGTACCTCAGAGTTGTCTTAATTTGCATTTCTCTAATCAATAGTGATTTGGAGCAACTTTTCATATGATATAAATAGTTTTAATTTCATCATCTGAAAATTGTCTGTTCATATCCTTTGACCATTTATCAATTGGAGAATGGATTGAATTTTTATAAATGTGAGACAATTCTTTATATATCTTAGAGATGAGTGGGTCTCAATTTCTCACCTGTAAAATGTAGGAATTGGATTATATGACCTTTGAGATCCCTTCCCACTCTAAATGTACAATTATAGAATCCTGCTTTGGTACCTTCCCCACAACAATCCTGTGAGGTAGGAAGGTAGTAATTACTGATAAAATGGAAACTTCTTGAAGGTAGGAACTATTTAGTTTTTGTCCTTTTGTGTCCCTGGAGCCTTATATATTGTCTGGAGTAGAAAATTAATAAATATTATTACAAACATTAGATATTATTATTACTTATAATAATATTAATAATTAATAATGAAATAATAAAAATAATAAATTTTGATTGACTGGCTGTTGTCTGATTCTTCCTGACCCTATTTGAGGTTTTCTTGGCTGAGATACTGAAGTGGTTTGTCATTTCTTTCTCCAGCTCATTTTATGGATGAAGAAACTGAGGCAACCAGAGTTAAATGACTTGCAGGGCCACACTGCTAGTTAAGAGTCTGAGACCAGTGAGTCTTCCTGACTCCAGGCCCAGCATTCTATGTACCCAATGATTGATTGTGAGTGCAAATATGATTACCTCTGGTTTACATATAGGGAAATTCATATACAGTGATTTTTCTAGGGCCAGTGGAACAAACATTTGAACACAGGCAACAAGAACTTATTAAATATTTACATGTGCCAGCACAATGCTAAGCACTAGTCTCTGCCCTCTCCCTTGGGTCATATTCTAATGGAAGAGACAACATTGCAAACAACCATAAACAAGCTCTGGAAGTAGCAGGTAGCACACTCTAGATAGAGTGTAGACTTAGAATCAGAAGATCTGAATTCAAATCCAGCCTCAGATACTTCCTGAATCTGGCAAAGTCATTGAATTTCTGTCTGTTTCAGTTTCTTTGTCTGTAAAATGGGAATATTGATAGCATCTACCTTCCAGGATTGATTGGAGGATTAAATTTGCAAAGTGCTTTGCAAACCTCAAAGTGTTATATAAATGTTAGCTGTTCTGATTATTATTATTTGGGATTAATAGGAACTACCTCCCCCCATTTACACAGGTTTCTCTTTTTTCCAAAATCCAGTACTCTTTCTACTATCTCACGATGCCTATCAGGTGACCTCTACTTTCTTTCTTTTTTTAATCAGTAAGGCTTTTTTTTTTTTTTTTTGGGGGGGGGGGGAGGAATGAGGCAATCAGGGTTAAGTGACTTACCTGGGGTCACACAGCTAGTAAGCACCAAGTGTCTGAGGCTGGATTTGAACTCAGGTCCTCCTGATTTCAGGGCTGGTGCTCTGCCTGCTGTACCACCCAGCTGCCCCAGCCCCTACTTTTTCAATAATGGAGGAGTCTTCTGTCTTTTAATTTCCTCCTTGCAAGGACAATATCATGAATACTGTTCTTTAGAATTTTCCTGATTTCCCCACAGTTTCCCAAATGTGGAACCCACATTTAGAGCCTTCCTTGGCAGCCTCCTAAGACTTGCTAACTTCCTAGCCCACCCCTCAGGGCTGCCTTTTGAGTAAGGTTTCCTGGAATTCTGGGCAATTAAAACACTGAGTTCATGTAAGATGAGGCTGGAACCCGGGGAGGCTTCTTTGCCATAGGCCCTGAATGGGACCTGATGTGCCCGGATAATGCCAGAGCTCAAAGCCAGCCTGATGTTTGGCTCAGATGGGAAGGTTCAATCTCCTCAAAGCCGTCTCTTCCTAAGAGAAGGTAGAGATTGGCGTAAAGGGGCCGGAGTGTGGGAGTCTAGAAAGGGATGGTTAGCTCCCAGGGCAGATCTCCAAGGCCAGAGGCTGAGGCTGTCTGCAATTCTCACTTGGGGAAGGATAAGAGGAAAACACTCTGGACAGATAATTTGATAGAGTTTGATAGGGAGATTAGATAGAGGTACTCTATTTGATAAGAATAGTTTCTTCTGAGCACTTGGGTGATAACAATGAAGATATAAATAGCAAAAGGCCAGGAAGAGTGAGAATCAGACCTAGGGAAATGGCATTTCTTTTTTATACAGCAAACTTCCACCTCCTTCCTCCACTTCCCCAACAGCTCTCTGGCTTAACAGTGAATTAGGAATCAAAATCCCAGATCCTTCTCTCTGCCTCTGAAGTGTTACAGACCTGTGTGAAGAAGCTGCAGGGTGCAAGACCCTTGTGGGAGATTGTGGGACTTAGCGATAACATCAATGTGAATTTTTCCCCTTTGGGGGATCCAAGTGGGATGGGCTTTTGTTTTACCGAGTCCTTCATAGACCTCTTCAACCCAAAGGAATCAGTATTGAATCATAGGATTTAGTATAATCATAGTGATTAATATAGGAATTATATGAATTTATGCCTTTTTTTTTTACCTTGCCACTAGACTGATCTTCAAAAGTAAGATCCAGGCACTGAGCATGACTACTCCAGTGGTCTTGTGTTCCACTCAATACAAAGCAGAAATAAAAGCGGCCCATTCCCCAAGCCTTATTCCTACTCATCCTTTCTTCTTCCCATTGTCATCCTTTTTGTTCCCATCAAAGGTGGGAAGCGTGATGACTCACTATGTCTAATACAAAGAGGAGTATTTGGGAATTGCCAAGTCCTTTATTATTTCCAGAAGTCTGCTATCCAGGTTGGCCTTGTTATTGTTGGAGGCTTCTCAGTTAAAGTTTGGTCAGTGCAGACATACCCACTCAGAAAAATTCACCCCTCAGCCTTAAACTTTTGTTGTTCAGTTGTGCTCCATCCTCTCTGAACCAATTTGAGGTTTTCTTGGCAAAGATACTGAAGTAGTTTGCCATTTCCTTCTCAAAAGGAAACGGAGGCAAACAGGGTTAAGTGACTTGATCAGGGTTACACAGCTAGTTTGTGTCTGAGGCCAGATTTGAACTCATGAAGATGAGTTTTCCTGACTCCAGGCCCAGCACTCTATCCACTGTGCCTGATACATAGCAGGCAATAGACAAATACTTGCCAATTGAATGATTTTTTTTAATCCCCTCAGAAGTGCCCTTTCTTGTTTCTCTATTTTTAGCTCCTCTCCCCTAGGCCATAGTGTTCCCCAGCCTTGCAAACAGAACAAATAATTTAAATTACTAACACCTTAGAGCAACGTATGACCCGTTCTTGGAATCCAATACTTTCATTCTGAAAGAGTATTATAAAGGGAGAGGAAGCCCAAAAAATTAGTCACAATGGTGGAATTCTCAGGTGCCATAGCAGAGTGTGGGAGACACTTTTTGAGCTTGGAGCCTCCTGGCCCTGAGCTCATTACCAAGACCAGCCAACTCAGTCTCTTGTCGAAGGCCATCCCTGCACCCTGCGCATCCTCCCCAGGATAGCTGCAACGGCTTTGTGCAACTGCTCCACCAGAAACAGCCTTACCATCAGGGATCCTCCACATTTGGAGCTGAAAGGGACTTGAATTCAGCTCCCTTCATTTTATAGATGAGAGAACAGAGACCCAGAGAAGTTGCATATAGTAAGTGCTTAATAAATGTTTTTTGATTTGTCCAAAGTCACCCGGATGACTGGTTTAAATATCTGAGAAATTGGGCAGCATGATGAATAGGGAAAAATGTTTAGAAGAATTGCTCATGCTTAACCTATTGCTTGCTGCCTTGGGAAGGGGGTAACATAAGGGAGGGGAAGTTTAAAATTTGGAACACAAGATTTTGCAAAGATGAATGTTGAAAACTACCTTTGTATGTACTTGGAAAAATAAAGCAGTATGAAATCAATACATAAATAATCTGAGACAAGATTTGAACTCTGATCACCAATCCAAGCCCTACATTTGTTATCTGACTGGCCTTGGAGAAGCATCTCTGAAAGACTGTTCATGTTAATTCGAGGTGGGAGCAATCAGTACCCTAATACCAGGTGGGCAGGGAGGGGGGAGAGAAGGGAAGCAAGGCGTGGGGTAGGTGTTTGCAGCCCTATTTGAAAGACCGAGGACAGGGGAGACCTGGAAGAGTGGCCCAGACTTATGCAGGGGACCTTTCTTTTGTCCTTTCCTCAGCCTGAAGTCCAGCTCTGAACACCCTGCAGCCTGGAAGGAGGCACATGACAGTCACTGATTTCAGCGACTTTGGAGGGGGTGGAGGGGAGCACTACTAGGAAACCTTCACCTCTGAGTTGTATCCCCACTTGGCCCACATGAGGCTCATTGCTGCTCTCCAGAATCTCTCTTCCTGCTGGTTCCCTGCTGACCCAGGGAAAATGCAGGAAAAATTTAGTCCCATTTTTTTCTCTCTCTCTTTTAAATAGCATTTTATTTTTCCACATACATGCAAAGATAGTTTTCAATGTTCATCTCTGCAAAACTTTGTGTTCCAAATTTTTTTCCCTCTCTCTCCCTTTCCCCCCTCAGCAAGAGAGCAAGCGATCTGATGTAGGTTAAACATGTGCAATGGTTCTAAACATATTTCCATATTTGGCATTTAGCTCTTTTTTTTTTTTTAAATTTAAATCCCTAGGGCCAGAGGGCTAGGCCCAAGAGGCGACACTTGTTCTGAGGAAACCAGTCAGGGCTGAGATAAAAGTGTCTCCCCAGTGACCTCAATCTCTCTGTAAAATGAAAATCATTTCAGCCCCTTAAGGATCTTTCCCCTATGCCATTCCTCTGACCCTTCACTAATTAGCCTCAAGCAATGTATTTAACTCCTTTGAATTGTTTTCAGCATCTACCAAAAGAGAATAATAGTGTTTTCCCACCTTGCCTCACCTTCCTACTGAGGAAAAATATACTCATGACAGCTATACAAAAGCTTTGGAAAGTTAAAAGTGTTATATGATAAAGATTAGGGTGGTTTTGCACAGGGACAGTCATGTGCACTGGAAAGAGGGCTGCATTTTGAATCACAGGACTTGAATTTGAATCCAAATTCTGCTACTTGTGCTGTATCTGATGTGGGGCGGATCACTGAGAGGTCTGGATTAGAAAGTTCCTTCCTTCTCTAAATTTAAGACCGTGGTTCCATTGTAAACACGCTCCTTTCCCTCTAACTCCATTCGATTCAACATGTGTTGTGGCTCAGTTGGGTCCAATTCTTGGTGACCACATGGGCCATAACTCACCAATACCGTCTATGGGGTTTTCTTGGCCACCATAACTGGAGTGGTTTGCTATTTCCTTCTCCAATGGATTAATGTAAACAGAGGTTGAATAACTGGCCACATAACTAGTAAGTATCTGAGGTCATATTTGAACTTAGTGTCTATTGGGTCAAGATGTAGCTCCTGCCTTCTCTTATCTTGTAGAAGGGATAAAATATTTACTCTCTGTGACCTGAGATAGAGAATGTCTGTGATTTAGAGAAATCTTTTCTTAGAAAAATGTGAAGAAGGAAGTAACACTTCCCTCCCTCCTTTGTCTCTCTCTTTCTTTTTTAGCTTTAGGTGATTAATTTCTTCCAGTTTGGGTGTAATCTCTTTCAGAGTTTACTGTACTTCAGCTTGTAGATGAAATATGAATAACATTTATTTTCAGTGAATATTTTATCATTTATTTTCTCTCCTCCTTACTCTCTTCCATCAAAGAAAAAAGAAAAAAAAAAACTCATAAAAAAGATACAAGACCAGGTAAAACGAATTATTTCTACCAATGGCCTTCTGATCACCAAATCCAGTGCCTTTTTCTCCATTTTCATTCTCCTTGACCTCTGCAGCATTTTGACACCGTTGAATACACCTATTTTACAGACACTCTCTCCTCCCCTGATTCAATGCTCCTCTTGCTTCTCTTTTTGTCTTTTCCTGGTTTTTCTTCTCCTTCTATCTTATTCCCCACAACACCTAAGTAAGAGACATCTCCAATATTCTGTTCTGAGATCTCTGCCCTTAACAATGCCATCTTTTCTTACAACTTTAATTATAACCTCTACATAGATCTAGCTCTCATACATCTTGAATTTCCAAATTTATTATTGGCTATCCCTCATCTCAGATCCAACATATCAAAGTAGAACTTACGATTTTCTCCCTTTTTTGACTTATTTATAGAAATGAGGTGATTCATGAAACCTTTATCCTCCCAATTAAAATAATGGAGTGATATTTGACTATTTCTCTCTCCTAAATTATATAATTGCTAATGAGAGTTCAGTGATTGAATCAATAATCCATCCTCTCCTGCCCATTCCCACTGCCCCTCTCCTAACTCAGGTTCTGATAGACTTTCGGCCTGCAATAGCTTCCTGGCTGTTCTGTCTCTAGCTTTAAAATCCTGTCTATTCTGTCTACTACTACAAGATTAATCTCTCTATATATAGTTCTGGTCACACTATTCAAATGCTAAAAATAACTCTCAATGGTAGCCCAATGGTTATTAAATTAAACTTTTAACTCTTTGGCTATTTAATGTCTTGATATCGTTTGGCAGTTAGATAATATAATAGATAGAGTGCTGGACTTGGAATCAGGAAGACCCAAGTTCAAATTCAGTCTCAGAAATTTACAACTATCTCAGCTTCCTCATCTATAAAATAAGAAGATTGGACTCAATAACCTTTAAAGTCTGTGATTTTGTGATCCAAACTTCCCATTCAGCTTTTAATCCAAAGAAACTAGATTGCCTCAAACTTTCATGCCTCCATTGATTTACATGTTCTGTTCTTTCTGGGCATCTACTTGTTGAGAAGAACCAGTTCTTAATATTTTTGTTATAATTTTATGTTGATATGTAATATCTTGTATCTAGTAGGCACTTAACAAATATCCATTTAATTTAATAAACATTTGTTAAGTGTGAAGTATGGTAGGCACTCGGTATATAAAGGTGGAAAAATAGTAGTGTCCTGGCCTTCCCAAAACTTACAATTTAATAAGGGGAATAAGACAAGGGCAGCTAGGTGACCAAGTAGATATCACACTAGGCCTGGAATCAGGAAAATTCTTCTTCCTAAATTCAAATCTGTCCTCAGATATTTATTAGCTGTGTGACCATGGGCAAGTCACTTAAGTCTGTTTGCTTCAGTTTTCTTGACCATAAAATGAGTTGGAGAGGGAAATGGCAAACTGTTCCAGTATTCTTGCCAAGAAAACCCCAAATGGGGTCATGGAGAGCTGGACACAATTGAAAAATGACTAAACAAAAACAACAACATAATATGTGTACAAAAATATGATGGGAAGTATTAAGATGATAATATCAAAGGAGAAGGTTAGGCAAAATGTTCCAATAAATATGAGGCAAGCAAGTTTTAGAGTTAAGGATTTAGAACTGGAAGGGACCTTTGAGGATATATTCAGTCTTTGTATCCCAGAACATATCCCCAAACCTGGCATATAGTAGGAACTCAATAAATGCCTTCTTACTTGATCAATTGATCTGGGAAAAAATATATAAAGATGAGGAAGAATTGTGTTCTAGGTATAAGAGATGAACTGAAACAATTCCCAATAGCTAGAGAGTTTAGGATAAGGCTTGGGAACATCAAATAGACCAGTTGGCTAGAATATAAAGTATGCAATAGGTTTAGAATTAAGTGGGAAAGATTGGTTGGAGTCAGACTATGGAAGCCTTAAATGCCAAGCTAAAGGGTTTGCATGTCGTAGGTAATGGAGATGCACTGAGAATTTTTGGATTACAGAATAAGTCAAATGAGCAAGAAAAACATGATTTTTGTCATGTGTAAAAGTTAGATTGGAGGGGCAGCTAGATGGCGCAGTGGATAGAGCACCAGCCCTGAAGTCAGGAGGACCTGAGTTCAAATCTGGTCTCAGACACTTCCTAGCTGTGTGACCCTGGGCAAGTCACTTAACCCCAATTGCCTCAGCAAAAAGCAAAAAAAAAAAAAAAAAAAAAAAAAAA